>JBCNJP010013000.1:0-12969 GCA_039602395.1 Deinandra increscens subsp. villosa | reverse complement strand
TACTTTGTAATCATATTTAACGTATTAACTATTTAGAGCATTTACGGTAGGTTCCTTAAAAAATATGTGAGTGTAAATCTGTATAATTTAAGGTTTGGTTGTGAGTGGAGGAGAGAGAAAAACTTTACAAAATCTGTATATTTGACAAAAAGTTTGGTGATTTGCTAAAATTTTAGGATTGGAAGAGAGAGAAAATATAATGATAAAGATATAAAAAGTATTATTTAATTATACTTTGTGAGTGGAAGAGAGAGAAAAAGTAATAATAAAGGTATAAATTATAAACTTTTCTACAAATATGCAAAGTAATGTTTGAAGGTGAAGGTTTAGTACATTCTCGGACAATTTGACATTTTAGTATATGTTTAATTAATATATTAGTCGGTGACTCGGATAAATACCCGAGGCTGTGATATAAAAAATATATACGAAGTAAAGATGAACCTAAATTGAACTAAATAATACATAAATCTAAAGAGCCAATAAATATTCAATAATATTAAATTTACAAGTTTAATGGTTGTTTTTCACGGAGATCCTTTAATGGTGGGTTTCTCAAATCTTAATGGTTTTGATTAATTTTTGTTGTTACAGATTTGTATTGAGCATATGAATCGATTGGTACAATAAATTTTGAGTATTCTTCAATGAATAATCGAATTGGAGATCAAGTTCATCAATTACAAGTTTAATGGTTGTTATTCACGGAGGTCCTTTAATGGTAGGTTTCTGAAATCTTCATGGTTTTGATTAATTCTTATTGCTACATGTTAGTATCGAGCATATGAATCGATTGGTACAATAAATTTTGAGTATTCTTCAATGAATGATCGAATTGGAGTTCAAATTCATCAATGGTGGGTTAAGAAAGTCGCGACTTTACTTCTTGATTTGTTCACTATCATTCGTTGATCAAAACCTAAGCAATATGGATCTAGTTTTGTTAAAAAAAATTTAAATATATGGATAATTATCGGGGAAAATAATTTAATATTTTATTGAATTATTTAATTAAAAAATCTCACAAATTGACAGATATGATTTATCCTACATGGCACACTTTAAAATATGTCAGTTGTATTTTAAAAACATGTTTGTATTGTTTCTTTGCTAGCGGCTTGCTAGTTTTCAAATATGACCATTGCCGTTTCAAAAAAAATAGAAGTTTAATTATGTATACTTTTAGCATTTCCAGTTATTAATTGTAGTATTTTAGTTTTAATTACTCAATTACTAATTAGATATATTATATTTAATCATGTTTACTTATGTATAATTTTAGTATTTTAGGTTATTAATCGTGGTATTTTAGATTTAATTACTTAATTATATATAATTATATTCAATTAATTAGGTATAATAATATTTAATTTTAACTAGATGTAGACACCCGCGCTTCGCGGCGGGCTATTTTGATATATGCTAGATGTAGCAACCTCGCGTCGTTGCGGGGACACTGTGAGTAAAAAAACACAATTGACTTGCTATAACAGTACGTAAAAAAGACAGAAATAAAAGAATGTGTAACGGCTAAAACGTTTAAAACCAAAAACTTTGTTACACCACTAACAGAAAAAACCAATCGTTTTACGAAAATATAATTTGGATAAAAAATAAAAAACAAATAAAAATCTTAAGTAAATATTATTTAGAAAGCATTGAAAAAATATTAATAAATATTATTTAGAAAATGTTTAGATAATAATAATAAAAATAAAATAATATGACATAATAATAAAATAATAATATACAATAACAACAGCAATCAACCCAGTAAAATCCCGCCAATAAAAATAATAATATATAAATAAAAAAATATTCCATTATATTCATCTACCATTTAAAAAATATTAAGATAGGTAAATATGTTTGTTTATATTATATTTAGTTTTAATAATAGGTTTGTTTATATTATATCTAATTTTTTATGATGTTTAAAAACTTATTAGTTCTAATTAAATAAAATATATTAACTGAATTATATATAATACTAAAAAAGGTTATATATGTTTTTAGGGTTTAAAAGAAAAAAGAAAAGAAATTCGTGGGCCCTCCTTTCCCTCCCCGTAATTAAGACAGCCCGCAACGGTGATTCGATTAAATGGTTTGGTTCGTTTTTTCCGGTTTCTAAACAACCCTAATGTTTTTTTTTTGAACAACTAATTTTTTTTCCTCCCACATTTTCACCATGCCAAGATTTGAACCTTGGTCTTTCCATAAAGGAGCTTTGCCCCTTACCACTAGGCTACAACCTAAGTGGCCAAACAACCCTAATGTTAGATGCTCATTTCCTAAAAAGAGCAAATCGGTGTTGATGGATGAAACGTATACTATCCTCTTCAAGTTCTTCTTAGTTCAATATTTAATTTAAAAACTTAAGTATTGGACTCAAGTTTTAACAACATTCACATTTTATTTTTTATTTTATATTCGTCTTAAAATTTAAGAAAAAAACACTAAAAAAATAAAAATACTTCATCTCATTCTCCATCCCCCCTTACTTACCCAAATATTTGAGTGAAATCAAACTCACCCTTCATGTGTACTATTCACCCCTCATTTCTAATTATAATATGTTTGATGTTTGGTTTGCTTTGATAAGTGAGTTAAGTAGGTCGTATTCTTATCACACAAATTTATATTTGCATGTTAGGGTTAATAATTTACAAATTATGTAAGGCTATCTGTAGTTATAGTCTTTTGGCATTTTCCGTTACGTGTTAGTCACGTCATCAGAAAGAGTTATGACTGAATAGTTGTAGTCATAACCCCATAACCCCATCTTCCATTATTACCTAATCATTATTAGTATTATTATTTTTTTAATTATTCTAAAAAAATAAACCAATCAGGTGGAACATAAGGATGGATGACCAATGAGACGGGGTCAAGTTGGGCGTTATAGTCATCGCGTCTCGGAGGATTTTTACCTGCGCCAGGCGGTATTCCGAACGCTATGGAGCACCATATTCAGGCATAATGTCCACTATAGATAGCCTAAGCATTGTATTAGATTTCAACATTCAACTACCAAAACTAAACAATAGACCTTGATCAACCAAAGCACTATCTGCATATCATTTTCAAACCCGATTTAATAAGTTCCTCTGTTATTGATAGTATTAAATCCAGTTCATATAATGTTCAAAACAATTCATATAATGTTCAAAACAAGAGTGTGATTATTGATGAATCATGAATGACAAATACTCAAAACACACTTTGACGGTTTAAATTATACGAGTAGAGGTGCACAAAAAGGTTTTTTTTAAGAACCGGTTCCGGTTCCAAACCGGTTCCGGTTCCATTGGCTAAGAGAAAAACCGGTTCCGGCTAGAACCGGTTCCGGTTCGGTTCTGGGTCCAAAAATCCGGATCCGATTGGACCGGTTCCGGTTCGGTTCCAAACCGGTTCCGCAGAACCGCTCAAAAAAACCGGTTCTTAAGAACCGGTCGCTGTAAACGTTTTTTTTGTTTTTTTTAGTTTTTTAACATGTTACTTCTTGAATGGTGGCCAGAGTTGTTCACATCTGATGATTTTATAGGTGATAAAGGTGTAATTGATGGTCCGTTTGCTGAGTGAGATGGGGATCCAATTCCATGAATTGAAAATTAAAAGAGAGATGGTAGAAAAGTATCCAATTCCATGCATATTAATTTACTAACTAACATTTCTGCAGAAGAAACCGAAGAAAGAAGAGATGGTAGAAAAGTATCCCAGTTTATGTAACCTATGTTGTACAAATCTGGCTAGAAAAAGACATGCAGCGCCGGTTCTTGTATACCGGTTCCAGAACCGGTTCCAAAACCGGTTCTTAAACCGGTTCCTGAAAAACCGGTTCGGTTTCGGTTCTCTGGTCCGCATGGTGTAACCGGTTTGGAACCGCCGGTTCTATATGGAACCGAACCGGTTCCGTCAGAACCGGTTCCAAAACGGTTCGGTTCCGGTTCGGTTCGGCGGTTCCGGTTCCGGAACCGGTTCGGATGTACACCTCTAATTTCTATTACCTTATTTGTAAATAGAAGATGGATTTTAAAATACGATACAAATATTTAAAAAGTACAATGTTTAAAATTATATTGTATGGATACGAAAAAGGCTATTTCATAGCCCTATTTCAGAACTCATTCATCATTCTACAACATATTTAATTGTTAGAGAAAAACATAATAAAACTCAAACCAATTCCATCCCATATATTTGAGAAAAACTAAATCCACTCTAAATTTAATTTTTTAGCGTGAACTATTCACACCATATCAAGCTGTTCCTCATGAGCCTAAAATTTAAATGTCTTATTCGTATAAAACATTAATTAAAACAAAATGGGGGATAGGGAAATTTATGTCAGTAAGTAGGCAAAGTGCCTATGATTATTCATTTAAACTTTTAAACCTATATTACTGTTCATTAGAACCTTTGACATAATATAAAATATAGAGACAATATATATAACAAATTGGTAAATAATATTGGACTACCTGTAACACAATCACATATTGCTAATTGTTGTCATGAGAATCATCACTGAAAACTTATATTATGTTTTACAAATTGAAGGTACAAACAACACGAAAAAATATATCTCAAAATTGAATTATGTTATACAAATTGAAGGTACAAACAACATGAAAAAATATATCTCAAAATCAAGACAAATGAAAGCAAGTGACTAATAAAACAATCAAAATCTAACTTTCAGTTTTTACGTGCTTCGTAAACTTCATCAAAGTTGATTGCATCTTCGTTTCTTCCTCCTTTAGGATCCCTCTCTAATTCATTATTTACGGTCTTAAGTTGATCTTTGGCGGTTGCAATTTTCTCAATCAACTCTTGATTTTTTTCTTTAACTCGGAATCCGGCTTTGTAGGCCCGAGACACATATCATTCATCCATAGATCGTAGTCACGAGAGATTGATTTTACGAACAATCTTTGATTAGCAGTAGGAGGAGTGGAGTTACCTATCGTGTTGTACTGTTGTTGATGAAAACAGAATTATAGAAACGGCATATCGCACAAAGTTTTGCGTTATTGATGACTCCAACTGCGGTAACTCTCCTGATAACACAAGTATTGCTACACATAACATCTCTAGCAGCACATACAACACACTAAGCTCGAGGAGGACGTTAACAAATTAAACTTATATAAAACATGAAAATGAACATTAACAAATTAAACTATTGCTACCATAACATCCTCCTCGAGCTAAGTGTGTTGTATGCGTCACTAGAGATGTTACGTGTAGCAGTAGTTGTCTTATCTAGAGGTTTACAACAGATGGAGTCATCATTGATGCAAATCTTGGTGCGATCAACCGTTTATACAACCCTGTTTTCATCAACAAAACGATTGGAAACTCCGCTACTGTTGCTGCAAATCGAAGGTTGTTTGCAGGATCTATCTCTCGTGACTACGATCTATGGATGAATGACATGTATCTAGGGGCTACAGATACACTCTGATCGCGAATCACACACACACTAAAGCAAGAAAAGTAAGAATACGAGATTTACGTGGTTCGGTCTAAGATGACTTACGTCCACGAGCTAACTAGGGGTGTTCATGGTTTGGTTTCAAACCGTGAAACCGTCCAAACCGATCATCGGTTCGGTTTCACGGTCGGTTTTTTATCTAAGCTAACGGTCAGGTGGTTTCAAAAATTTCAAACCGTAGTGAACGGTTTGGTTTATGGTTTATACAAAAAACCGGTCGTAAAAAACCGGACCGGACCGTATACACTTCATATTTTTATATATATAGAGAGAGATATAGATATATAGATAGGGTTAGGTTCAAATGAGAACTTTTTGTTTTGAGAACTTTTGAGAACTAAATCTCAACCACACATTTCAGGGGGGACCACTATAATTCATGGGAGGGGGATACATGTAAATAAACTTGTGGCTCAAATTAATTCTTTTTAGTTCTCAAATCAAATTGGTTCTCAAATAATCATCTCCCTATATAGATATATAAATTACGTTAGATTTGTTTTGTTGTAATGAACGTTTAGGTTTTAGGCGCTTAAAAAGTTCAAATTATAATTAATTATAAAGGAATATGGGTTTTTGATATCCAATTCTGATTTGTTCATTTTTAATTGTTATATTTTGTTTATGAGTTTGACGATTGCAACTTTATTTAAATCTAATTATCCTTCTTAAGGGTTTTTTATTATTTTGTTTTAAAGGAGAATCTATGTTCTAAACTTCTAATGGATATACATATAATCATTTGGTTGCATGTCCTATTTTGATATAAAGTTCAACTTTAGTACAACAGCTCATCGATAAGGCTGATTGGTTTTTTTTTTTAATTTTAGTTTTATTATTCTAAACTTGAAAACCTAAAGTTCCTCAAACCGTGAAACCGAACCGAAACCAAACCGAAAGTAGCGGTTTGGTTTGGTTCGGTTCTAATTTATAATGGTTTGGTTTAGGTTTTGGTTTGGTTCGGTTCTAATTTATAATGGTTTGGTTTAGGTTTTGGTTATTAAAAACGGTAACTAACGGTTTAGTTTATGGTTTGACCAAAAAACCGTATAAACCGGACCGCGAACACCCCATAGAGCTAACTAGGGGTTCTTTATATTTGTGTTCAAGAAAAAATGGTCACATTACATGGATATTTATAGAGGCAATATTAGGGCATCACTATAATGGGTCAGGCCAAACACCTATTGGCACTTTGCCTACTTTTTAAACATAAGTTATTAAATTTCCTAATTTTTAAGTTGTAGAGGAACAAGTTAATATGAGTGAATAGTTTATAAAGTGAGTGTAAGTGATGGAGAGAGAAAATGTAATAAAAATGAGATAAAGATATATTATTTAATTGAATAAGGATAGATATGAAAAATGAGATGTTAAAGATTTTAGTTATACAATAAGGGTGATGTTAAATATTTTAGTTATACTAAAGGCAAGGATAAGAAAGACTCCCGATACTTCTTTGTTTAACTAAATAATATTTCTTTATTTTATTTTTCTCTACCACTTACACCAACAAATAAATAATATAAATTAATAGATATGGAATGAATAACATAAATAAAATAATATACATCCTATTTAAATAGTAAAAAGGCAAGTAGAGTGTTGTGATGTATCAAAAAAATGTTTGAATTGTAATAAACAAGATGGTGATCCGCTCGCGTTTCGCGGCCGGCCACCTATTTACTCGTCATTTTAAGTAAGAAAATGTTTTAATATGGTCAAAGTTTAAAACTATATAAAAGTATTGACCAAAGTCGAAAACTTTAAAAGTAAACTAAAAAACGAAAGTAGAAAAGTTAATGGGTATAAAACGTAAAAGTCTAAAAGTTTCGTGGTCAAAGTAAGAGACTTAAAATGTAAAAGTCCAAAAGTCATGTAGTCGAAGTATAAAACTATAAAAAAAAAGTCCAAAAGTCCAAAAGTAGAAAAGTTAAGAGACTTAAAATATAAAAGTCCAAAAGTTATGTAGTCGAAGTATAAAACTATAAAAAAAAAGTCGTGGCTAAAGTCGAAAACTCTAAAAGTTTACTGTAAAGATGAAAGTACAAAAGTTAAGGATATAAAACGTAAAAGTCTAAGTTTCGTGTTCAAAGTCTAAGTTTCGTGTTCAAAGTATAAAACTATAAAAAGTATATTAAAAACGAAAGTAGAAAAGTTAAATGGTATAAAACGTAAATGTCAAAAAGTTTCATGGTAAAATATAATACCATAAAAAGTATATTAAAAAACAAAAGTAGAAAAATAAGGGGCATAAAATATAAAATGTTAAAGTGTCGTAATCAAATTATAAAAATTAAAAAGTTGTTGCCAAAGTGTAAATGTGTAAAAGTACAATACGTAATCAAATTATAAAATTTAAAACAGTTGTGGTCAAAGTATAAATTAGTAAAAGTATACTATTTCTTTTGAATTAAAAATGTAATATACTAGTAATTCGACCCGCGCCTTGCGGCGGGTCGAAATTTTTTTACATTGCAGTGTAAGTTGATGTCTAATATTGGGTTATGGCAAGCAATAGTGCTGGAACTTAAAGAAACATGGCGTTAAGATCTTTAGAAAGCGTAGGCATCAGAAGTTTAAAGTGTGTGTACAATGATTTTAGAAAGCGTAAAAATTTCACGCTAACAATGATTTCAGTCTTTCAAGAGGTATAAAAATCACATTCATTTGATTTTGTTTATAAAAAGAGTGAAATAATAATTGATAAATATTATCATATAAACAATATTGCCGAATATTATCATATAAACAATATTGCCGAATATTATTTTAAATAATTATAATCTTTTTAGAAAATAAGTATAACTCTTGATTTCATATAATCTTTAACGTCCGATATTTTATTATGTAATTGCATGGGTGGGTCAAAGGATAGTCCTCATGTGATAATGTCATGTATCTAGCCACTTAAATGTGATGTCAATTCAGAGTTTAGACTATTCGAATTTCGATGTTACTCTTTATTTTATCTATATTGTGAAAAATGTAAAAATGTCTTAAAGTTCATAACAGAATACAATTATAATCATCTCTTTTGCTATCATGAGCCTCATCCATAGGCAATTTCTGTTCGGTTTTCATAAGGTGCATATCCTCTTCATCAATCTTAGGTGGGTTCTCTTGACTTATTTCGGCTCCATTTGGGCTTGTGCAACTAAACCAGAGGACTCTTCTTGTTCGTCTCCTACTTCTTTCAAAGTCATTTGGTATTAAGCTACACAAAACATTAATATATAATGTCTTTGTCACTGACATACAGTTGATACAAAAGCATACATATGTAATGTGTAGGTTACTACACATGATACACATACATTGTTACTACCTATGATGCATATACTTGAGAGACAAAAATATTGCAAAACATCAGGTGTTGATAGTCACTACATGTTCTTTATATACTGCAGGTACTTCCTAGGACAAAAGAGGTTTTTACTGTCATTGTGGCTAATGATGTTAATCCAACTTTTCTTTAGCCTTCTTTGCCTATATTGAAGGGGTAAACACACTCTCAGCATATCCATCTAAATTAAAAGTTACAACTACCATATAAATAGAAGGAACGAATCAAAGAGCCTCATGACCTGAAATTAAAGAACAAAACAACATAAACACAACATATATTAAAAAAAAAAAAAAAAAAAAGAACCATGAAACCAAAACTGAGAGTATCTAGGTAGGAAATCAAAATCAAAGCCCAAACCAAAACCGCATCTCCTTGCTTCCTGTTACATTTTTTTTGCCTCTAATCCACCGGCGATGTTTGTTAGCGAGGTTGGCTACAGAATAGGTTGTAACTAAATTACCATCAGTTACATAGACATATCACTATCTAATAGTTTGTATATATATTTATAACGTAAGGATTGGCAGAACATGCAGATTACATTAGTTGTATAATATGTCAAATCCAGTCATGTTTAAACAACTTACTTTCTTTGTACAGGTGAGAAAGTGATCAATCCAATGTGTCGCCTTTTATGTGACGAAATATCTCATTCGTGTTTACTTGGTGACAAAAGTGAAGCGTATTTTTTACCCCCATCATCTCGCGATACAAATATCTGAAATTATAATGTAAACCTGTAGAAATGTACGTATAAATCATTTCATGAAAGTTAAAAGAAGATAGATAAGATTATAAGCTAAAAGCGAAGAGATCTTTGTAGAGAATTGATTGCCCATCATAAGATAATAAGAGAATGATCACATGCATCAGGAGTGAATTGGAATTGACTAAATTCTCGTCGAAACCTTTTGGTAATGCTTCCACTTATGCGAGAAAACAACATAACAGAACACGTTATACATGGGTAATAGAACTCTAAGTCATAAATCGAGGCTATTGTTCACTGACAACTTGCCCCATCCCACCAAGCGGGAGCCCTTGGGTTGATGATGGTTAGCCTACATGATTAGGAGCAATAGCTGCTCTCTGTATAACAAAAGGTAATCGCGACTTCAAAAAATATAAAACATAAAAGACCCGATAGGATCCACAAAGCAGTAAAGTTTCAAGAGTTTAAGTAGTCCCATAGCAATTAACTAAACATAGCTAAATTGATAAGAATAATTTCAAGTATGAATCAACCAAATACCAAATCAAGTACCCACATATTATTCCCATGAATGAATGTGTATTTGACACAACTTTAAGTAGTCCCACATGCTTCCTGACCTATTTAAAGAACAAAACAGAAGAAAAATCCCATCTCATTTTAAGTAATTTAAGTATTTGACATAATTTAAAGAACAAAACAGACAAAAAGGCACATGCTTCTATAAAAGTCTATCTCACAACATATGGCACAATTTCTTGAAGCATTTTTCTTAATGGTGACAGACTCTGTTATAACAAAGGAGTGAGCTAATTAAATTACTTTCTAAGTGTAATATTCAGAACACTTAGCATAATATATATGAAACAGTTTCAAAAAATAAGAAAAATCTCAGACTACACTATATGGTTACTTATATTAGTGGATTTCTATCATGAAAACACTTTAAAAGAAGAAAAAATTTCAAACTACATCAAATACATGTACACATCGAATTGCAAGCTAGCATAATAAATATTCATTCACACTCAATCACAAACAAAATCACAAATTAACCACACTACTACAATTCAGCTTATAGACCAAGAGAAGTAGACTTAAATCTCAAATTACATCAAATACATAAGCAAAAAGGCACGCATGCATTCACAGTCAATCACAAACAAAAAGAGTAGAAAAAGCCCAAATCAGTTTAAACAATTATTAGTTTAGGAATATGACAATTTAATTTAAGTCCTTGGATATACCTGGTGAATTCTGAACATAAGTCTTCGAAGGTCCATCAGAGTATTTCCTTACTCAAATCAACACTAATAAGCCCCTAGGAAAATCACATAAAGTTACAAATAAATGAAAGTAAAGTGAAACCTCCGCTAAAAGAGAAGCCATCTCCAGCGGAAACAGGGGCGTCCAAAAAATAACCCTAATTGAACACATACACAAATCAACATACGTAAATCTAAACAAATTGATACAGATAAAAAAATTAGAAGATAGGGGTAAGACGTACATCATTACCGTCATCACTGATGGTTGGTTTTGAGGAAGGTGCGGTGGCGGAGAGACGGTGGAGATGGTGTGAGGGAGTGGAGGAGGATGAAGGCTATTTTGCGGATGGGATAACCCGGCTATGGCGGCGATGAAGGGTACTTCTTCCGGTAAGATCACCGCGAGCCACCCAAACCACACCAACATAGGCCTGCCGACCCCGAATCGTAGCAACAAACAAAGATTGCACTGCAAACCAACGCAACGACAATCGATGGCGGCCACTGTAGAGTTTTATGCTTGTACTTTTGGTTGTAGGACTTGTACATAGCTGAGATTAGTTAGCTGAGATTAGTTAGTTAGTTGAGCTGGTTTAAAAGTTTGTTAGTTCAGTTAATTAATCATGTATATATATTAACAGTCAATAATGAGAAGTTAAGCTTTTCCCAAATCTTTTCCAAACTGACATGGTATCAGAGCAAAATCTCTGATCTCGATCCTCATTTCGTTCTTCGTTCCCGCTATTCTTTGATCCAATTTCATTCATCTTCTCCGATTTCTTCCCTAATTTCTGTTCTTCGTAATCATTTCCTTTTTCGTTCTCTTTCATTGTTTTGATGACGACTGATTCCAGTATCGATTCCTCCAATCCTCTATATCTTCACGCTTCGGATCATCCAGGATTACTCCTTGTTTCGAAGCAATTCGATGGATCTGCATTTTCTTCATGGAGGCGAGCTATGTCAATCGCTTTATCCGCCAAAAACAAATTCGGATTTGTCGATGGAAGCATTAAGAGTACTGAAGCAACTTCTGCTATTTGGAAACGGTGTAATGACATGGTAATCTCCTAGATAATCAATACTCTTTCGAAAGAAATTGGTGAGAGTGTGCTTTATGTGAGTACAGCTGAACAATTGTGGAAGGAGTTAGGTGATCGATTTGGAAAACCTAATGGAGCACAATTGTATCAATTGCAACACAACATTTGTACTCTTTCTCAAGGTAATTCTAGCATTTCAACCTATTTCACTAAACTCAAAGGATTATGGGATGAATTGGCATCACTTTCCTCTACTTCTGCCTGCACATGTGATGCTAGAACAGTTATTGCTAAAAAGGAGGAAGAACAAAAATTAATACAATTTCTGATGGGATTAAATCCTAGTTATGATGCTGTTAGAGGTAATATACTCATGATGCAACCTCTTCCTACAGTTAGCACTGCTTATTCATTGTTAATACAAGATGAAAAGCAAAAAGAGATCCATCCTGCTGTTCAAAATTTTCAAGATATTTCTTCTTCCATGCATGTTAACACTAGACATGTAAATGATTCTAAGAAATTTGTATGCTCTTACTGCAAGAAACCAGGCCATCAGGTTTCTAAGTGCTACAGATTAATTGGTTTCCCCAAGGACTTCAAGTTTACTAAGACTAAACATGCTAATGCTTGTCTGAATGAAGGAAATGACCCTAGTTCTTCTGCTCATTTGATGAGTTCTAACACTAATCTGTCTCCTGGTCAATGTCAACAATTGATTCAATTTCTGCAACAAACACAATTACAAAACTCTTCATCAGATTCCTTCAGTCCTGTGCCTTCTGCAGAAATCAAACATGCCAACTTTGCAGGTATCATGGCATGTAATACTATTTCATCTTATTCCTCTAACTGGATAATTGACACAGGAGCCAATGATCATATGTGCTGTCTCAAGAGTTTGTTTTCTCATATACAACCTCTTTCTAAATCTGTTTCTATTATCATTCCTAATGGTTCTTTCATTGTTGCTACACATTCTGGTTCTATCTCTTTGTTACCAAATTTGACCCTCCATAATGTTCTTTATGTTCCTCAGTTCAAACATAACCATCTTTCAGTTGGCAGGTTATGTACACAAACAAATGGCATTTTGTTTT
>JBCNJP010012999.1:0-12971 GCA_039602395.1 Deinandra increscens subsp. villosa | reverse complement strand
GCCTATTATCATAATTTTGGGCTTTAAAATGGGCCAACCAACAGAATCACGATCGGGTTCAGGATTCTCGAGAGCTTCTCGGTAAATACCGAGACCAAGATCGGTTTGAGAGTTATCTAGGGAACGATATAAAGAGTAGGTAAGTAAAATCGGTTCAATAATCAAATTTTTTCAGTTGGGGATCTCGGGATTTTTTGGGATCCCGATTTTTTAATCACTCCTAGGATCAAGAAGATTTTGTTGAATAACAAGGTTAAAGAACTATTTTATTCATTAAGGATCTTGAAGTCACCATATATTCGTTGTCAAGGCATATTTTGAAGATTCATGGACTGAAAGACTAACTGTTGGTTTGAATCTATTATGCTTTTGATATATTAATTTGCATTACTTGTTAGTAATTTATTTTATATTACGATATTTGTGACTACACAATTTGGTGAGCTTGTGGTGTATATAAAAATATGGCAGTTTTAGTGACATTTTTATTGCATAAGCTTTTAAATTTATAAACACGTAATCTCAAGACAATACTATTTCACCACATCCACGGATACGTAATCAATATCGCATAGTAATTCCATGCATCTCCTTTCACACATATTTAATTCTTTATGTTTGAATATGTGTTTCATGCTCTTGTGATCAGTGTATATTGTAGACTTTACTCCATATAGATAATGCCTCCAAATCTTCAATGCAAAAACAACTGCTTTAAATTCAAGGTCATGTGTAGTGGAATTCTTCTCGTGTATTTTCAGCTGGCGAGAAGCATATGCGATGACCTTTCCTCTTTGCATTAAGACACAACCTAACCTGGTGTGCAAGGCATCACAGTAAACTACAAAATCTTCATATCCTTCGGGTAGAGTTAAGATTGGTGCACTACACAATCTTTGTTTTAACTCTTTGAAAGCTTCATCCCGTTTGTCACCCCACTCAAACTTAACATCCTTTTGTGTTAGTCTCGTCAATACATATGCAATCTTGGAAAAGTCTTGGATAAACCTTCTGTAATATCCAACTAATCCAAGAAATCTTCAAATCTCTGTCGGACTCTTCGGGTTTTCCCATTTGATCACAGCTTTGATTTTTGTGGGATCAACTTGTACACCATCCTTATTAATGACATGTCCTAGAAATTGTATCTATCTTAACCAAGATTCACACTTAGAAAATTTGGCGTATACTTTTTCTTTGTTAAGTACTTCTAGAATTGTCCTGAGATGTTGTTCGTGCTCTTCTTCTGTTCGTGAGTATAGAAAGATATCATCGATGAATACTATAACGTATTTGTCCAGATATAGTTTACACACTCGCTTCATGAGATCCATGAATACCGCTGGAACGTTGGTAAGTCCAAACGACACCACTAGAAACTCATAATGTCCTTCTGAACTTCGTTTTAGGTACATCTTCTTCCCTGACCTTCAATTGATGATAACCGGATCGTAGATCTATTTTTGAAAAATGGTTTGATCCTTGAAGCTGATCAAATAGGTCGTTTATTCGTGGCAATGAGTATTTATTGTTTATAGTGACTTTGTTTAACTCCCTATAATTGATACACATTCTCATTGACCTGTCTTGTTTCTTTACAAAGAGAATTGGGGCTCCCTATGGTGATGAACTAGGTTGTATAAAACCTTTGTCTAACAGTTCTTGCAATTGTTTCATGAGTTCCTTCATTTCAGTTGGGGCCAGTCGATAAGGAGACTTAGCAATTGGTTTTGTTCTAGGTAATAAGTCGATTCTAAATTCAACTTGTCTCTCCATGGGTATTCCAGGTAGGTCATCACGAAACACTTCAGGGTATTCGCTTACAATCCGGACATCTTCTATTCTTCTATTTCGGTGTTTAGTGCATAAGCCAGATATGCGAGGCATCCTTTCCTCACACAAGTATTTACCTTAATCACCGATATTAATCCTATAGATCTATCTGATTGTACTCCATAGATGATGATAGTATCTCCATCGGGTTTTTGAATTCTTATGAGTCCTTTATCACAAATAATTTGTGCTTGGTTGGAAGCTAACCAGTCCATTCCTACTACAACATCAAATCCTCCTAATATCATAGGCATAAGCTCGAGTGATAATATATTTCCTTCTATGTCTATAGTACAATCCTTAGTGGTCTCTATAATCTCTTTGTGATTAACATCGGCTAATTCTACCGTATAAGATTTCTCTAAGGGTTGGGCTTCTTTGTTTAATTGAGGCCTAAAAGTATTGGACAGAGAGCTTTTGATAGCGCCCGAATCAAATAGTACATTAGCAAAAATATTATTTACTAAAAACGTACATGATACGACGTCTGGGTTTTTTTTATCCTCGTCTACGTTCAATACAAAGGCTCGCCCTTTCGCTTTGTTATCTACATGCGAATTTGTAGTTCCTAACTTTGGACATTGAAACTTATGTCTAGCTTCACCACAATTGAAGCATTTTCTAGGCTCGAGGCATTCAATAACCGTATGTCCCATTTTCTTACAGTTATAACATGGGGAACCTTCTTGACGGCATTTTCCATAATGCATTTTCCCACATATTTTGCATTCATTGGTTTCTCCTCGGTGAAACCTTCTATTTCCATTCATGTCAGCATTCTTTTTCTCGCCTTGATTCCTGTTCCATTTACGTTTCTCGAGATGAGATGTGATTAATTCATTTGCCATCGTTGTCTTTGCTTCTACTACATCGACATATATTTGCGGTGCAGTTGACCAAATGAAAGTTCTAATTTCCGATGGTAATCCCCGCACAAATCTATTTTTGTTACGCTTCCGTCCGTAGGGATGGGATGAGATACGATCTGATCCAATTCGTTGAACTTCGAGACGTAATCCTTATACGTCATGCTTCCTATTTTCAGTCCAAGAAGTTCCCCTACTAGTTGTATAATTTTACTAGGTGAACAAAATTGTTTTCTGAACAGCTTCAAGAATTCTTCCCAGCTTAATCTATAAGCGATATCCTTCTCATGGCTTTGTACATAATTCCTCATTATTTTAGAGCTTCCTCTATAAAGATGTGGACAGAAAATCAAACTTTATCTTCTTCTCCGCAGTCACTTATGTCTAGCACTGCTTCTATCTGATTTATCCACTCGTAAGTTGCTACAACTCCCTGTTTCCCACAATGAATAGGGGGTCTACAGGCCATGAAAGTTTTATAGTTGCATCCCTTTACATAGTTTGTCTTTTTCTTTTGAAAATTATTGCTTTTGCCTTCATGATTAATGTTCGGAACCAATTAGGTTTTCTTACTGTTTTCAGTCCTCTTTGAATGTGAGTTAGTCATTGCTTTGGCTACTTCGTTGGCAATCAAAATTCGAAGTGATTCTTGACTGAGGTTACTTTGTCGTCTTTGGGTGTTAGTCGGAGTCGGAGTTGGAGTTGCATCAGGGTGCACAAAGTTAACATTAGATTCAGCGATCGAATCATTATTT
Organism: Deinandra increscens subsp. villosa; assembly: GCA_039602395.1. Taxonomy (NCBI): domain Eukaryota; kingdom Viridiplantae; phylum Streptophyta; class Magnoliopsida; order Asterales; family Asteraceae; genus Deinandra; species Deinandra increscens. The sequence goes on along the minus strand of JBCNJP010012999.1, from coordinate 9,517 downwards.
CCTGACATCTAGTAACTTAAAAAGGAAAAAAAACAAATTTTATTTAATATATATTACATGATTTTTTTTTACAAAGTGTGTGTGTATATATATATATATATATATATACAGGGGAAAGTTATTGTACAAAGGGGATTTTCCGTGCGAAGCGTGCGAAGGAGGGCAATATTGTCCGCGTGCGTTTAATGATAATCACGCAAGTTATATTGATAATCACGCAAACTATATTTGATAATCACGCAAGCTACATTTCATAATCACGCAAGTTATATTTCATAATCACGCAAGTTATATTTCATAATTACGCAAGTTATACGAGAGCACATAGATGAACTTTGAAAAAAAAAATTTAGAAAAAAGTATAACAATACTATACTCGGATTAAAGAGAATAGAATTTTCGGTTTTATGGTGAATTTTTTTTTAAATAATGTTATATATAAAGTTATAGACGTTAAAAAAATTTGGGGGAACTTGAAAAAAGTCAACAATTGTAGGCTATACCAATTCTACCCCTCCGGCTCATTCACGCTTTAAAATTTGTTCCTTATTTTTTACTTAGATCATGATTAAATCCGAACCATTGAATTTATAGATCAAATGGTTGAGAGTCCTTCCTACACTTCGTACGATTTGAGCCATTTGTATTTGAACTTTCACACACACACACACACACACACACACACACACACACATATATATATATATATATATATATATAGGGGAGGGATATAAGAAAACCTCTCCGAGTTTGGAAAACCGTGAAAACAAAGCTAAAAAATTCGATTTTTGTTCCGATTTTTTTTATGGTGATTCTCTAAGTTAAAAAGACCCCCTTTATGCAAAAAAAAAAAAAAAAACGGCTAGTAAAAAATTTTTAAAAAAATATTTTATAACCGAGGTTACATATGTCACAGGGTACTGTTACATATGTAACCTCGGTTATAAAATATTTTTTTAAAAAATTTACTAGGCGTTGTTTTTATTTTTTTGCATAAAGGTGGTCTTTTTAACTTAGAGAATCACCATAAAAAAAATCGGAACAAAAATAGAATTTTTTAGCTTGGTTTTCACGGTTTTCCAAACTCGGAGAGGTTTTCATAAATAGTCCCTCATCTCTAAATTACTTAAATACCCCTCCACTTAACAGAAAAATCTAACCTCCGTTAGTCCGAGGGACTCAGATGGCAACAAAATACAAACGTTAGGGAATGATTTGTTAAAAATCTGGAATTTGTACTCAGGTGGCAAAAACCCGCAAACCACAGGGACGCAAAATGTAATTAACTCTATATATATATATATATATATATATATATATATATATATATATATAATTGAGTTAAAATGAGAAGTATTTTTTACGTAAGAAGTGTGAGAAGTGTATTATGTTTGGATATTAAGTGTTATTAATGCATGGTGTTATCTTTAAATTGTGTTTTTGGTCAATATATCACAATCCTAACACATAAACCATCATTCGTTGGATTCTAAACACCATTAATTAAGAACTTTATAAGGTCATTGTGTTATGCTTAAATTCTAGTTTTAATTAAACATTTGACCCTCTAAAATGATAAAAACATCATATATAGTGTCATATATTTATCAAAATATGATTAAAACACAATACAACGAATTAATATGTTGCAAATCATCTACTTCTCACACTTCTCACACAAAAAGTACTTTGTAACTCTACCCTATATATATATATATATATATATATATATATATATATATATATATATGATGAATCTAACTCCTATGTGGGAATACTTCAGACATACCCCCATATATGGATCCATACTTTGATTCAAGTATGAACCCATATTTTAACGTTCAAGGGTATGAGCATACCTACAGTTATACTAAGGTAGATGTTGCAGGCCCTAGCAATACCATAAACTTGAGTAGCCAATCTCAAAGTGGATCCCAGCAGACGCCTACCTGGAGCGAGTTAGACAAAGAAGGAAGGAGTTTCTATCCCACCTCGGAGTCAGAACCCTCCGAGTATAGCACACGCCGCCACACGAGCCTACTCGTTGGATTCCTAGGTCCCAATCAAGGATATCTGTTGCCACTGGAGAGACTTTACACCACCAAATCCTAAATAGTCCACCTAGACCTCCCGCATCGGAAAAATAGGTTAAGGAATCTAGAAGTTGCCTTATCTACGGAAAGGGACGAGGGGCAACAAGAATGTCGAAAAGTAAGGAAATATCTAGCGAGTTGGCTGAAGAAAAAACCAGGATAATAAGGTTTTAAGACTGTAGGGTTCAAGGTGCATGACGTGTAAGATATGTATACATACTACATATCGTACACGTCATGCACCTTGAACCCTACAGTCTTAAAACCTTATTATCCTGGTTTTTTCTTCAGCCAACTCGCTAGATATTTCCTTACTTTTCGACATTCTTGTTGCCCCTCGTCCCTTTCCGTAGATAAGGCAACTTCTAGATTCCTTAACCTATTTTTCCGATGCGGGAGGTCTAGGTGGACTATTTAGGATTTGGTGGTGTAAAGTCTCTCCAGTGGCAACAGATATCCTTGATTGGGACCTAGGAATCCAACGAGTAGGCTCGTGTGGCGGCGTGTGCTATACTCGGAGAGTTCTGACTCTGAGGTGGGATAAAAAATCATTCTTTCTTTGTCTAACTCGCTCCAGGTAGGCGTCTGCTGGGATCCACTTTGAGATTGGCTACTCAAGTTTATGGTATTGCTAGGGCCTGCAGTATCTACCTTAGTATAACTGTAGGTATGCTCATACCCTTGAACGTTAAAATATGGGTTCATACTTGAATCAAAGTATGGATCCATATATGGGGTTATGTCTGAAGTATTCCCACATAGGAGTTAGATTCATCATCGCTAGAGCTAGGAGGAGTAGCTGGTTTCATTTCCAAATATGCCTTACCCTACCTTTTCCAACCATAGTTCCTGCCATTAAAAAAAAAACTTAGTTATTAGTAAGTCTTAGGTAACTACTAGTACCTCCTCCTTTCAGTCTCAGAGTCTTATTGGTCAAAGCTTAGGTATTACATCAAATACCTAATTCGCTAAAACTTTTGCTTTGATACCAATTTGTCACACCCCACCCATGACGGGGCTTACTAGTGACCGATTGATACATAATTTATAACATAAAGGTCTTTACAATAAGTAGAGATAAACAATATAATAATATGGAATATCTTCAAGCCTTGATATCTCGACAACTTAATCCTTCATCCATTACCTGTGATACATGTTTAAAAATATAAAACACGTTAGCCGGAAATGTTGGTGAGTCAATATAAAAAAGACTCTTATTGGTGTTTATAAACTATAATCTTAATTATGTAGGCTCACTTGCGTGTATTCAACATATCCTACCCATTGGTTAACATCCATTAAGAGAAACCTCATACATTACCTTCCTCAGTCTAATGCACAGCTGCTGAGATACTACCTTACTTAGTCTTATGCTCAAGGCTGCTGGAAACCTACGCCCCCCCCCCCCCCCCCCTCCCCTCCCGCAGAAATATAATGGTACCAATATATCAATGTTTAAAGCCGGAAAACATTAACGTTTAATAAAACATGTATATCAAGACTATATCAACCCACCTTGATTATGACTAGTCTATAAAATTAATGATTACTTGATAGCTTAGTCTAATCATAAGACAAATCCTAATATTAATCCTAATTAAAACTAATATATAAAATAGAATAAAATAGAACTTAAACTATACATACCTGAGCTCAAACCGAAGAAACGCTTGAAAGAAGATTGCAATGCGAGTCTTAGGAAGGAAACTCACCTTCTATTTATAGCCTCTTGTCAATCCCTTAAAATATCCTAATTGAAAATAATATATGGTATGTCTCTGTATTGTGTCAGACAAATCTTCAAAATGAAGATAACTCCTACTTTATCTATCTCGAAAATAGGATTGAAGTAGGGATAATGCTCAGCAATTCAAGGTGACTCAAGTATTAAAATCAAATTCATATATTTGGTGTCAAACACTTGTCCATGTCCATACGTGGAGTGCACATCGATTTTTAGAATTAGGATACTATATTCTTTTATATTATTATCAATATATTAGTATAAATATTATATGTCTTACTATTATTATATATATAGATAACTAGTTTTTTATCCCCGTGTGTTACACGGGTGACTTTTAAAAAAAATCTATAAATACAATCATAATCTACGACAATTATGTATTTTTATATATTTAGTAATTAAATAATTGGTTATTAAATAATTTAGAATGCAATAAATAAAAAATTGGAAATACAAATCATTTCCATAATTAGGAGAATTGACGGGAAAAATTGTTGAGGATGAATGTGGTGGTGCCACATGGCAAATTGTGATGCCAAAAACTTTTCTTTTATTATATATATAGATAGATAGATAATTTGATTGTATATGTTAGTATTTTACGATAGACATATAATTGAGACAATATAGAGTTTTTTTTACAAATGGGTTTTTTACCCCAAAAAACATCAAAAATGGGTGTAGATGATTTTTTTTTTATAAAAAGGGGGATTTCGCACTTGGCAGGTGCGAAATCAGCTTCGTTTCCAGCTTCGGTGCACGATATCTAGGCTTGGGACTGGAGAGTCACTGGTGGGCCCATTTCGCACTTAGGAGGTGCGAAATCCCACTTTCTAAACCTATTTCGCACTAGGGAGGTGCGAGATGTCAGCCTCCTGCCATGCAATTTTCGGACAACACAAGAATAATTAACATCCTTCTTCGATTTAAAATACATACCTGCTCGAATGTCATTTGTTTGTTCGTTCCAAAAGTGCATGTACTCCTCCTCTTGAAAATCATGGTCTTCTAGTTCTCGTAACACCGAAGTGTCAATATCTTGATTCACTGGTACTTGTGATAGGCTTTGATTAATTCCCACTTGAAATTCTGCAGATGGTTCAGTGTACCCGTCTTCATCGCTTGAATTTTCTTCGAACCTGATGTCTTCGATATCATCTACAGACGTTGATTCAGAGATGTATTCATCAGAGACATCAAAGCCACCGTCTTCGTCTTGGTTGGCCGAACATGTCTCGTATTCGGGTTCTTGGTTAATATAACCGGAATCACCAGCTGGAATTACCGCCTCCATTTTAACATAAATGTCACCCCTGTAACATGGTTGTCTTTCAGCCAAGAAAAACAATAACTCTAAACTGCCGTCATCGTGGATGTGCGAAGCTTCACGTACACCATTAAACTCATAGGACAACAACATGGACACACTAAACTCTTCATTACTTACACTAACCAGACTATATATTCTTTCAACAAGCTGCTCAAATGAGAATCTTTGACGTATAGGTAATGTGGACATTTTGGTTGATTCATCAGACGAAACAACACCCTGGTTGTAATATATTTCACCACCCCAAAAAATTCTTAAGAGAAACGGTGTGAATGAAGACATTGTGAAATACTCAAAATTTTAAGATGGGAAAGGGCTGGATAGCTTTGGAACTGGTTTAGTTGATATGGTTTGTGATTTTGTTTGTGTCTCCATGTTCCTCATTTATAGAGATATAGTTAGCTTTCAACCAAGCTTTACAGGGAATTCCAAAATGTATACTGTATGCATGTGATAAACTTTAATAAATGTATATGATCAATCAATTCTGTAATGGGTAATGAATGCATGTATAGTGTTTGCAGGTTGCTTTACATGTATAGTAACATCAACACTTTGCATGTGATAAACTTTGCAGGTTTATTGTTTGTATTCTCAGGCTTTAATTATGTTGATTCAATTATGTTGGATGGTAGGTATGATAGATAAATGTTGGATGGTAGTGTATGATAGTAATGTTTCGGTTGATTCGAAAAGAAAATAGCTGCTGACATTTCGCACCTCCCAGGTGCGAAATAGGTCTAGAAAGTTGTATTTCGCACCTCCTAAGTGCGAAATGGGCCCACCAGAGCTGATTCACAGTCCCGAGCCTAGATTTCGTGAACCGAAGCTGAAAACGAAGCTGATTTCGCACCTGCCAAGTGCGAAATCCCCCTTTTTATAAAAAAAAATCATCTCCACCCATTTTTGATGTTTTTTGGGGTAAAAAACCCATTTGTGAAAAAATTTCGACAGTATATTGCAATCATATAACTAACTTGAGTTATTTATATTTTCAATGAACTTAACAGCTCTATCAATTTTTGAGGTGTTATATTTTCACTAAGTTTCTTTCATAGGAACCTTGATCTAACTTCTATATCTTGTTTATTTCTACTTCTACTCCTTTCATATAGCAAGTCTTGATGATCCATATATTCCCTTCATATAGCAAGTCTTGATGATCCATATATTGAATATATTATGTTTCATATTTTTAAATGGAATAAACCCTAGATATCTAAATGGGCTCGTGGACTAATACTAATAACCCTAATCCAATAATAATAATAATATATTCAATACATGGATCATTAAGACGTGCTATATGAAGGGAGTAGATGTAGAAATAAACACTAAAAATGATAAATCTAGTTTAAAACAACTTTATATTTCTTTCCATTTTCATGATCCATGGATGATCTAATATTCTATCTTGTTTGTTGATGTGTCAATTTGGATATATAAAAATCAACAAGTTTTAAAAAGGTATCCAACCAAGTGACCAAACTACACACCAGGGCAGTGTACCCGTCGTGTGCAGTACAGTTTTGGTAAGAACCGGATATCAATCCGTGGACGCGAAACCAGACTCCCGATAATGTATCATAACTAATATTTAACTGATGAAATTGGAATGATTTGAAATAAACAAACTAAGCAAGCAATAACACTAGCAACAAACAAAGCAAACGACAGAGAAATCAGAATGAGAGAGATATCACCTAGCCTAGAATCCACTAAACCCAAATAAGACCCCCGGCAAGACCTATCAACATGAAACTATCACCAAATGAGAATAAACCAACCAAGGAGGACTATAGACACATCCCGAATGATCAGACAATTCTAAATGAAACACGGATAGCATAATATGTGAATTTGCACAACAGTTTCACAGTTTCGGTCAAAACAAGCAAAACACGCATAAATCAGGAAACACCAAGAGAGGTCTCTCTAAATGAAACCTAATACATGCAATGATTCTAATTTCGATTACCTGAGACCTAGAAACCTCTAAACACGAATAAGTAGGGTCAAATCTTGTGGTCACAAGCAATCTAACCTACTAAACAATGCCTAGACAATAACTAGCAAAAGAAACGACTCGGTCAAGTCAACCTCACATGGATGCACACAAGATCAGCCACTTAATTAATGATATATCATCATGTAGGAGGTCTCCGGATCATGCATCAACCCAAAAACCAATTCTAGTCTAAGGATCAACAATAAACTAACTAATAATGATTGCAATTCCACAATCCCTATCAATTAGTCCACACAATACATCATTAACAGCAGCTAATCAAGCACACATGATCATCTCAAGCAACCAAAACTAGAATCATGAGCAAAAATCACAAATTCATGTTGAAAAGTCAAACCGAAAAGTCAAAATGGGTAAAGCTTCATCTAAACTAGGTGATATGAATGAAATCAGCCACAAATCATGTCTCTAATCATGAAATCAGTCAAATCTAAGTAAAACATGAACAAACAATCAAGATCTAAGAAGAAAGAATCAAATCGGATGAAGAAATTGCAAACCGAAGCTTCCAATCCTTCAATCTCCTCTCTAAAACCTTCAATCAAGGCCTTGATCGCCCAAAATTCGTCTCTAATCTCGTTCTTCTCTCAAAAACGTGCTCTCTGGTCGAACCCCCCAAACCTAGGCTCCAAAAATGCTTAAATACCCGTTTTAGAATTTTTAGCCGACTGCCCAGTAGTCGCGGACCGCCAGAAATTAACTTCTGGGACTGGCTGGCCGCGACTGGCACTTTACTGTTTTCTAGAATGCTGATTCGCGGACAGCCAGAAATTTAGACAATGGAGTGGCTGGCCGCGACTGCCACTTTTCTTCTTTTCCAAGCAAAAACTCGCGGACAGCTAAAAATGTATGTGTGGGGGTGGCTGTCCGCGACTCGACCACTGTAGCAGATTTTCAAAGTCTTCTATCTATTTCTCCCGGACTCCGATTCACGCTCTGTTTCCGCCATAAATCATCATAAATTATCCACCATCACCAGATTTCCTGAAATTTAATATATGAACCATTAAGTATCAAAATCTCATCAGAAATCGATAAAAAGCCGGTTAAAATGCGGGATTTGTAATTCCAAAACATATATAAGATGCATTGCATCAAACATCCCCACACTTAACCCTTTTTCGTCCCGAAAAAGTTCGCGATGGAATCACAACCGGAAAATTTGACCTTTAGCTACTATCTTTTATTCAAAAACATAGATACTCACGTGATAGCCAGGATTACCGGTATTTCGGTCCGAATAAACCCAACCGCCGAAAACCGAAGCCCCTGAACATGCTTTATTCGAATTTAATTACCAATTATGGGTCCCACACAATCAGTTTCGCAACTAGGCCTAATCCCGTCTCAAAGCATGAATCAGCACGGGTCGAACTAGATTAGGGTTTTTCCCACCGCAATTGAATCCAATATTTATGATTTGGAGATTATGGAATATGAATGGATGGAATGATGGTTTGAGCTTGAATTGAATTTATTTATTTATTCCTAAAACTAGGGCGAGTCTCCACCTGACATTACATCTCCTGAGTCCCTATCCCGAGAGGTAGTAAGCAGGCTTTGACCCTCGCACACAAAACCACATCACCCCAATAGATCATCTCCGGAGTCCCTATCCCTAGAGGTAGAACGTAGGATCAGCGAATTTTGTGCACTTTATTCGATTTTTTTTCATTTCTTTTCTTTTTTTTTTTTTTTTGCATAAATAAAATTCAAAACAAACTCAATGATGGATGAATGGGTGGGGCGCCACTATTTCTCGGATTTATTTTCATAAAAAGATCATAGTGTGCCGGGTTATCTCCAAATCATAAACATTTTACTCAATTGCGGTACCTATCAGCCTATTTAACAGTTTCGGCTTTGCTACTACACTAAAGGCGGGAACCCACAATATTTATTTAAAATTTTATTTAAGTAGCGAAATCAGGATTTTTAAGCTTTCAGAAATCAGCTGGGCCTACCAGCACATCAAAAACTAAGCGCGCTTTCAACTTTATTCAATTTTATTTACATTTACCAAAAAGCCAAAAATTCCAGTTTTTCTATCATTTTCCATTTTTTAACCGCAAACAAATTTCAAGGACTATGTAAACGACACAACAGGGGGAAATGATCATAAAATTTCAAAAATTTTCACAATTTCAGTTCAATTTACCCTCCTCCCCACACTTATTTCGTACATTGCACTCAATGTACGGTAAATCACAAATCACGCACAAAAAGAGGTAAAGGGAACTGAAATACTCCCCTGATCACTGTCGATGTGCCAGTGAACTGCATAATGAATCACGAACAGCTCTCGACCAGAAAAT
>JBCNJP010012998.1:0-12972 GCA_039602395.1 Deinandra increscens subsp. villosa | reverse complement strand
GTCAATGTTTGATCCAAGTTGTTCCACGTAGGGATTTGGACCTAGTTAATTTCTTAATAAGACGTTATATATTTATGTTTTGTTTTAATCTCAAGCTTATGTAATGACCTTCGATATTAATAAAATTGGTGTTATTTAAATATTGTCATCTTAATTTAGTGGTCATGAGCTTTTGGGCAATCTAATCATGCCCCGACGTTTCCGCCGTCGGTTGGGGTGTGACAATGATATTATATAGTTGATGCTATGGTTGTAAAGATCATGCATTAACTTTGAATTTAAAACTAACTGTTTACCCACTCCTAGTGTCCGATCCCAAGTACACAAAATGACCAGAATAACTAATGTACCCCTTGACTTTAACCGTGGAGTCAAGATTGGAGCGACCAAGTCAGGGCAGGGTCGTCAACCCAAATAGATCTATTCACAAGCTATCGTTTCGAATGAACTAATTCAATTCAATTAATAGTGGGAATTTAGGCATATAACATGAATCAACATGAATACACAGATTGGGATAATATGAAAAGATTATGCAATCAGTACGTGTTACAGCTATCAATAATATTAGACAAAAATGAATTTGAATTGGCATTCATTGAATTCTCCCCCATAGTTTAGAAAACAGAAATAGTGAAAAGGAGCCGTGAAACTCACTTGATATGAAGATGGACTGACAGATATGAACTGAACGTAGCCTAGCAAGCGACTACAATATAATATTAAGACGTCTTAGGGTTTGGCCAAATTAGGTTTAGTGAATACGTCACCCAATGTTGGAAGTTAAGTCTTGACAGAAATTACCCCGATGATATTGATGAAAATCCTGAACTATTATTTGTTGGCAAGCAAATAATATAAAGTTATGAAAATAATTATTTATTTGAATAAATAAATGCTATTTGGTTTTTCGCGTATAGAAAATATTATATAGAATAATATATTTATTTTCATGAAATGACACGAAAAATATAAATATTTATAGGAAAATTGGATTTAAATAATCCCAACTATCCACTGTTGGACGAGAATAATCCCAACTGAAGAAATTTTTCCTGGCAGTCCCAACTATTTAACATATTTTTTACAATATACTTTCCGTTAAGTTCTTAACCCCCGTTAAATGTTGCTTACGTGGACTGCCTACTTGGCGCGTTTTGAATGATGTGGCATTAATTAAACCTTTTTCCTTTCTATACGCGAAAAACCAAATAGTATTTATTTATTTAAATAAATAATTATTTTCATAACTTTATATTATTTGCTTGCCAACAAATAAGGGAACCGAGAGAAGACTGGAAAAGAAAAAGAGGAGGAAAATCGGACAAGGAAGGAAGAAGGGAACCGAGAGAAAGAGATAAAAGAAGAAAAAAGAAAATGAGATCGGTAGGGATCAAACTCGGGAGAAAACTGGAAAATAAAAAGAGGAGGAAAATCAGGCTTGGGCCCATGAAATAATCGGGACGGGGTGACGGGCCTTTGGGCCGAGAGAGAAAGAAGAACGGGCCAAAAAGAAAAGAATGGAATCGGGTTGGGCCAAGGGAAACGGGCCGAAGAAAAGAAAAGGAGAAAGGAAAAGGAAAGTATTTGTGACAATCCGACTTTTCAGGTCATTTTCTGACATTAACTGAAAGTAAAACGTAATTAAATGCTGTGTGAACATTTATGTGCTTATCTACGTTGATCTTAGCAATTAGGGTTTTGTGTGATCAATCACTACGAGCATGCACGAAAATTTAAACCTTTGGAATTCTATGATTTTATGTTGAATTAAAATATATATGATTTAATGATATTTAAAATTTTGTGTAGTTAAAGAATTTTAATTACATGTCATTATTCATAAATTTATGTACTTTAAATATATAAGTTATAGATTTAAAACCTACGATTTTATGTGAATTTAAATGGAGAATTGGGAATTATTATTTATGATTTTATGTAGTCGTTTAAGTTTTATACTTTCTTATTAACGTTTCTCGTATATTCATCGTTTATTTGTTCCTCCGTTAAACTCCGTTAGATGTCGTTATCCTTTATAAATTAGAGGGATTATTTCTCCCAATTACTAAACTATTTTCCTTGACAAAACTTGAGTAGGCCAGAAATGTAATTTCCTTAAACATGGTGTCACAAGGTTAGCTCTATGAGGGACCAGTTTTGCCATTAGGGCATACTTGAGAAGCAAGTACGGTAACAGTCGACAACCACCGACCGAGATCCCCGCTTCTCATTTACGTGACTTAATTCCTTATCAATCATCGGTTATTTGATCTCAATATTATAGTCAACCGATCATTAGCAAACCATAACTCACACTCCCCCTCTCTCTCGCAAGCTCTCTCGCTCTCTGTTTTTCACGGCAACGAGAAACAAATCTCAACCCACAATTCCGGAATATACTCACTAATTATCCACTGTTACACCACCTTGCGACCACCACTGTGACCGTGAAGCCCTCACGAACAACCAGGGGTCATCAGAAGTTTGAATCACGACCTTGCTTAGTGTTCGCGGTTGAAGTTCGGGCTTCATTTTGGTGTCTAAACCTCGTTGTATCGCATCGTAGACTCAAGGTAACGGTTCCTTAATGTTATTCACATCTTTTTGTATGTTTATTTCAAGTTTCGCGATTTTCCGGTCACCGGAAAATATCTCCGGCGACATTAGGGTTGTGGGTGAAGAAGATGACATGCAGCGGGTTCGGGTTATAAGGTTTGGGATCGGGTTTATCAACAGACGCCAATCTGGCACGGGTGGTTTGGGCGTTGGTCTCGTACGCAGGAGACGGGGGTTCGAGTCCCGATCACACCTTTTTAATTTCTGTATTTTTTCCCAAACCTGTTTCTGGTTACAGGCTATGCATAAAATCTTTTCGGTCGTAACCATAACACAAATGGGGCGCTGGCCGGGTGGTACGCTGGCTGTGCTATAACACAGAGGCCACAGGTTTGAACCCAGTGACCTCCATGTTGCTGTTTTTTTTTTTTTTTTTTGTATTTTGAGCATTGAGCCCTAGATCTTGTACCGGAATCATTCCCTCTCATATCTTAAGCCCGTAAAAACATATTTGGAACCATTAAAACCTCGTGAATCAAATTTTGAGTTGCAAACATGTTTAACTTGTCATTTTAAATCAAAAATATAGTTTTAATATATATATATATATATATATATATATATATATATATATATATATATAGGGTATGGATATAATGAAAACCCTCTTGAGTTGTGAATACCTTGAAAACCCTCTTAGAGCCATAGATCTTCATGATCAATGGTTGTGGTTGAAAGAAAATCTTTTATTTTTCTTTTACCTTTTTTATAAAGGCTTTAATACCCAAAAGGGTATTATAGTAATCTTATATCTCTTTTCTCTCTCCTACTTTTTCAATTCCAAGACACTCATCAAGGTTACCTCTCCCCTACTTTTTCACTTACCAAGACACTTATCATTGATACCTATCCCCTACTTTTTTTCTTCTCTTTCTCTTCCTTTTTTACTTTCTCTCTCTTACTTTTTCAATGCAAGACACGGAGTGTTACATATGTAAAAATGATAAATCTCCATATATTATTTGGATTTACATATGTAAAAAATGTTACCGCTATTAAACATTCTGCTAACACCATATTACATATGTAATGATACTACTATTAAGTATTCTGCTGACATCATTTTACATATGTTATTTATCTGGATATATGAAACAAAAAAATGACAAATAAATTTTATTAATTTGTAAGAAGCTGTTACAATCAACATTAAACATAAACATGTTTTATACGAAATGATTAAAAACAATGTAACAAGTTAACAAAAATATATAAAATCTAATTGTTCTTGAGTTTTTGATAATTAGCTTCATCTTTGACAAAAAAATCTCGTAACATGCGAAAAAAAATCACTAGTTCATATACGTAAACATCATAACATTTTACATATGTAAATTCAAGTAGTTTACATACGTAATTTTCATCTAAATTTACGTATGTAGCATATGTAATTTACATATGAAAATTCAAATAATATATGGAGATTTAACATTAAACAAATGAAAAATTACATATGTAACGTAATTTACATATGTAATTTAAATTGATAATAAGAGATAAAATGTTACAAACATAAATTTACATATGTAAATTTAAAATAGATAATGAGATATAACATGTTACAAAACAAAAATATATAAAAGCTAACAAAAGTATATAAAAACTAATTATTCTTGACTTCTCAATAATCATCTAATAATCATCTTCATCTGTATGTTACATATGTAAATTCAAGTAATCTACATATGTAAAATTCAAGTAATTTACAAATGTAAATTCATATAATTAACATATGTAAATTCAAATAATTTACATATGTAAATTCAAGAAAAAAAAGTTAAATCAGTTTATATACGTAAACATCACAACATGTTGTATATGTAAATTCAGATAACTTACATATGTAAATCCAAGTAATTTGCATACGTAGATTTTCGTCTAAGTTTAAGTAACGTAGCACAAGTAATTTACATATGTAAATTTAATATATATGGAGATTTAACATATGTAAAAAAAAATATTAGTGCTATTACAAATATATTTTATTAACTTATAGGTATCCATTACAACAACAATTAAAAAACATAAAAAATATATATAAAAGGTAACAAAAATATATAAAAGCTAATTGTTCTTGAGTTCTTGATAATCATCTTCAACTTTGACACAAAATCTCATAACCTACAAAGAAAACAAGTTCATCCATTCATATATGTAAACATCACAGTATGTTATATATGTAAATTCAAGTAATTTACATATGTAGCGCAAGTTACATATGTAAATTTAAATATATGATTAGATGTAAAATGAAACAAACGTAAATTTACATATGAAACAAGAAAATGCTTCAGTTTGTTCAAACAGGACAGCATTACTAGATGAAGAACCCTCGTTGTTGACATTGTCTTGAATATTACGATCTCCATTGGAAGCTTCTGAATAAAACATATGTAAGTAAATATAAAACTGTTGGGGGACAAAAATTAAGAACAAAGAAAAGTTAAAAAGAAAAAACTCTTAACATACCTTCATAAGATTGTCCATTGTTGATAATAAAATCATTAGATGATTCCGTACGATGCAATTTGGTCTTCCAAATTATGAGGAAACTGATGTTGAGGAGATGACATTAAATTCGGAGGTTGCATTTTTCGGATTTTTAAGGTTTCTTGAAGTGCATTAATGGAGTTAATGGGTGTTCTTGATATGAAGAAGAAGAAGAAAAATTAAAGGATAAATGTAAATGAAAATGAAGAAAAGAAAAAGATAGGAAGTGGGGTTATCTAGGAGGAAAAGGTGATGGGATGGGGCATTGGAAACACAAAATTCATAATTGATGGGAGAAAGAGTAAAATACAATCTTACCCTTTTGCATAAGACAAAATAGAGTGAGGTGGATAAGCTCACAACCCTTGGATGGGTTTTCAAAGATTTCACAACTCAAGTGGGTTTTCACTCTATACTTTCCCTATATATATATATATATATATAACTTTGGGTTTACATAAAAAGGGAAATATATATATATATATATACATTGGGTAGATTATCATAAGTATATATATATATATATATATATATATATATATATATATATAGGGAGAGGATCATTTGAGAACCAATTTGATTTGAGAACTAAAAAGAACTAATTTGAGCCACAAGTTTACTTACATGTATCCCCCCTCCCATGAATTGTAGTGGTCCTCCTGAAATTTATGGTTGAGATTTAGTTCTCAAAAGTTCTCAAAACAAAAAGTTCTAATTTGAACCTAACCCTATATATATATATATATATATATATATATATATATACTAGTTTTTGATACCCGTGCGACGCACGGGTGGTTTTTAAAATAAATCCAACAATTTAAATATTATAATAAATATAATTCGATAATTGAAACCCGTGCATCGTACAGCAGTATTTAAAAAAAATCAAAACTAAAATGTACTAATGATTCTTTATATCATCTAAGAATTTTTTTTATTAGAAATATCCAGTTAAAAGTTTAAATGATTCTTCTACAATGAGCCACTTTCACTTCCTAGTAATATATAAAAATGATATAAACATTAGTATAATCTCTAAAACTTAAGAGAAAATTAAAGTTTATATCATACCCTTCTTCAATTATAAAAACAAACACAAAAACAAAACCATTTGATTATAATCGTGAATGAATAATCTAAGAGTAGTCATAACCATCACTCAAGGACACCCTTATGATACATATATTTGGGAATTTGTGTAGCTAAACAATAAAAAAAATTATTGATATTAATTATATTGTTATATTTATTTAAGAAATAATTGTTTGTAAAAAATAATAAAATTAAGAATGCAATTATAACGATAATATCTCTATTAAAATTCATAAGAATTAATTTAGTTGTTTGAAATTACAATATTTAAGGCTCATTGGATTTAAAATTGACTTTTTTTTTCAAATCCAAATTCGTCATTTACGATATATAATTCAATCTTTAAATGTGTTTGACTTTTTTAGAATATAATTAAATGACGTAATTATACAGTTTGTAATTAGACTCTTTCTATTTTTGAATAATAAACTTGTGGCTCAAATTAGTTCTTTTTAGTTCTCAAATCAAATTGGTTCTCAAATGATCCTCTCCCTATATATATATATATTTTTTTTGGAGTATTTGAACTTAGAAAATATATATTAAAGTTATATATTGGATTTTCTCGCGTTACTTCGATAATCGCTCGGATTTGGCACACGTGCCATCCTCGACTTGTTTTGAATTCCACGATCCTTCGTTTTAGTCGTTTACGTTAGACTTATAGTTTAGAGAACACACACTTATACATTCATGCTCGTTAGGTGATTTATTGCTTCACAAGACTCGTTCTTGCTACTTGAATTAACTGTTTATCTGGAAACTTTGCTGTGCAACCTAAGGCGAGTTTCACGACCCCATTTTACTATTTTAATCCTGTTGGGGGAGATTAACATGCATGACTTACACAACCGAGATAATTAGACTTTTGTATATCACTTGAAGTACTTGTAACACACTGATACAACAAAGTCCTTCTTATGGTACCATTAGTATTAATGACGATAGCGGGAAATATATTGTAGTACTACTGGGTCTGACAAACCCCACCCGGGTCAGTCGCTCTGGCACGATTGGATATCTAACGAGTGTTATATTCGTCCTAAACACAACAATGCAAACTATAAACAACTGTTAGCTTCGGTGACCATCAACGTGCGAAGTTTCATGTATATAGCCTAGCTAGCTATTTGATATATATTAGTGATTATGCTCTTACAACTTGACGTTATTGAACGGTCAATCTTAAACTGAACTTGAAATGTTACTAAACTGTTAAACCTGTGAACTCACCAACCTTTGTGTTGACACTTTAGCATGTTATATCTTAGGTCGCTAAACTGGATTGAATGCCATGAGCTAGCATGCACCACTTATGGATTTTGATTATCATGCATGCATATTTTACTTTAAAACTTTTCAAACTGATTATCTTTTGGGTTGCGCATGTTTTGGCGCTTGAACATTTATCACAACTTTTGTTGTTTACGCTTCCGCATTTCAAAACGCATTTACTTTCGTTTGACTTTTACATTACATATAGAATGTTCGTATGGCTAATGTGTTCGATCCTGGTTTGTCACGCTCCCTGCGGCGCGTTGTCGCGCGTGGGATTTTGGGGGGTGTGACAGTATTGGGCCGGTTGGCCCATTGGGCTAGCCGGGCCGAATGGGGCCTCGGGTCGGGTCGAAGTGAATTCGTGTAGATCCAACGAGTCCAATGAGTGTTTGTTCGAGCTAAAATGTCGAAGGAAATTGAAAGTGATATCGTCCCACACATGAACGATCACGGATGGGTAAATATGTATAGCGAACGAATAAGAATGAACGAAAATAAATGATGTATATTTCTCTGAATTGGACAATAACAAACTTGTCACTTGTCTTGATGTTTTGACGATTGTAGTGTTACTTCGATGTTTATAGATTGATTTAAATAAGTTTTGTTTGATGCGAACGTTAATAGTTTGAATTTTGACGTTTTAAATCTAAACAAATTTTTAGGTTGTTTTTGTTGGAAAACATATAATGATTCGAACGAATTTAGAATGAATAAGTTTAATGAAATATAAACTTTGGTTTGCTGAATGAATTTCTTGTTTGAATAAACAATACGTTTTGAAATGGGTTACGACGTAATCACGATGTTTAAAAGGAATATAAAATGAACATTTTATATTTCTTATTGTTAAAATTCCACAGATAGATTTATGAAATTTTCTTGTTATTAGAATTCCAGTTTGAATAAATGTGGAACTTCACGGATGATTTCCAATACGAGTATGGGTTGTTAAGTCTAGTTCAACTATGTTCGCATGCAGGTTTACCTAATTTGAATAAATTAAGCCTAATGCACGTAATTAAACAGATAATTACACGTATATATATAGTATTAATGTTAACCTGGAATTTATGAGTTGTCACATACACCCCCGGTTAAAGAAATTTCGTCTTGAACACCGGTGTTAGCAGCATTAGTAAAGTGTTGCGGGTACTCTAGACGCATCTGGTCTTAGCGTTCCCATGTAAATTTTTGATACACGTCAAGAATTTCAATGGTCCTTTACGACGGGAATGCTATTCCATTTTCAATCATTGGATCACGCGATCCTTGATTGCCTTGAGTTTACGAATGAAGTGGAGATGATAGGCCATCAACAATAGTTCTTTGTGAAGATGAGAGTTAGTCATTAATATGCATGGGATTCTGAATTAGAAGTTCTAGGCTAGGCAGAATCACTCACGCAATATGTTCCACCAGGGTTTTCATGCAGTTCAGATTACAATTATGTGTGCACCCACAATTGTGATTTGCCTTGCATGATCAACCTAGGTTTCACCCATTCTGAGTTTTCAGCTCTTGTTAGAACATGGAATGTGTCGGGGACACTGTGAAGCTCATGAGATAGTTTAGGCCAATTAGCTATCGGTCAGATTCTTACTAGGATCTCGAAAGTTCCAATACTCATTAGTGACAGAAGCGCAACTTTGCTTCAATCGGTTGACCTCGCGGTCACAGATTCAGCAGGAGCTTCAATGAAATGGAATCGATCGTCAATCTCGATCTCGTCAAGAGGAATAATAGTAGACTCGTCGGATAGACACTTCTTCAAGTTGCATATATGAAAGAAATTATGAACATCGCTGAGTTCAGGTGGCAGGTGAATGCGGTATGCTACTAGTCCAATCCGTTCGAGGATCTCAAAGGGACCAATGTAGCGGGGGTTTGGCTTGTCTTGTTTTCTGAAACGAATTACACCTTTCCACGTGGATACCTTTAACATGACACGATTACCAACTTGGAATTCTAACGGATTCCGACGGTTATCGGCATAGTTCTTCTATTGGTTGCGTGCAGCTTTCAGGGGGTCTTGAATCTGGAAGATATACTCAATAGTTTCATGCACTAGCTCGGGACCAGTTAGTTGGTTGTCACCAACTTTAGTCCAGCAAAAGAGTGAGCGGCAATTTCTTCATGGGGGGCTTCGAAAGGTGCGGCTGGAATGTATGAGTGATAACTATTGTTGTATGAAAATTCGAAAAGAGGTAGAGGGTCGTCTTAACCATTACCGAAGTCGATCACACAAGCACGGAGCATGTACTCCAATGTGTTGGATGGTCAAAGTAAGTGATCGGACACGAAGGGGTTTCCCTTGATCTTTTCTGCTTAAGGCATCTGCGAATGCATTAGCCCTTCCAGGATGGTAATGAATTTCACAATCGTAATCATTTAGCAGTCCTACCCAATGTCGTTATCTCATGTTTAGCTTTTTTGATTGAATATGTGTTGGATACTTTTGTGATTAGTGTATATAATAAACTTTGCCTCATGAAGATGGTGCCTCCAAATCTTTAGAGCGAAAATAACGGTTCCGAGTTTAAGATCGCGGGTTAAGTAATTCTTCTAATGAATTTTTAGTTGTCGCGAAGCATAGGCAATGACTTTCCCTTGCTGCATAAGCACACATCCTAGACTCTGGTGGGACTCATCGCAGTGCACCACGAAGTCATTGGTTCCTTTTGGCAAGGACATGATGGGTGCATTACACAACTTTTGCTTCAACGGTTAGAAGGCAGTCTTAGCTTTAGAATCCCAGAAAACTTCTTGTCCTTTTGGGTAAGGTAAGTCAGTCGCTGAGCAGTCTTGGAGAAGTTTTCAATAAACCTTCGATAATGATCAGCGAGACCTAGAAATTGGCAGATTTCAGAAGGGGTTGAAGGTGCTTTCCAATATGGATTGCTTCGATCTTGGACGGGTCCACTGTATGCCTTTCGTTAACCACGTGACTTAAGAAATGCACTTTGCGAAGACAAAATTCACATTTTGAGAATTTCGCGTGCAATTTCTCTTTCTTAAGTAACTCCAAAACGAGTCTTAAGTGTTGTTCGTGTTCCTCTTTATTACGTGAGTAGATTAAGATATCATCGATGAACACAATAACAAACTTGTCCAAGTATGGCTTGCACACGCGATTTATTAAGTCCATGAATGCAACTGGTGCGTTGGTCAAGCCAAGGGCATAACTAGAAATTCATACAAGTTCCGAAAATAGTTTTTGCAATGTCTTCCTCATGAACTTTTAACTGATGATAACCAGACCGTAGATCGACCTTAGAGTAATGACTATACCTTTTCAGTGGGTTGAATAGGTCGTCGATCATTGGGAACGAGTAGGGGTTCTACACAGTTATCTTGCTTAGCTCGCGATTAGTCAATGCACATGCAAAAAGATTCATCTTTCTTTTTGACAAAAGAGAAGGAGCACCCCGGGGGAATAACTGGTTTGAATGACTCCTTTGTCCAATAATTCTGGTAATTGATTGGATAATTTTTGCATTTCGGAAGGAGCAAGACGATAGGGGGAACGAGCTACAGGTGCAGCTCCTAGTATGAGATCAATCTGAAATTCTACTTGCCTAGGCGGTGGCAGTCCGGGCAAGTCCTCACGGAATATGCCTGAAAAATTACAAGCGATTGGAACATCATTTGGTGACTTCTCTATCGAATCTTTTTCCGCGATATGAGCCAAAATGGCGTGACATCCTTTACGAGGATACTTACTAGCTTTCCTATGGGGTATAATGTCTAACCTGACTACACTCTTTTCACCTTGGATGACTAGAGTTTCACCATTCGTAAATGGCATTTTAACTTGCTTTTGGGTGACAGAGAATCTCTGCGCAATTCTTCGATAACCAATCCATGCCGATAACGATGTCGACACTTCCCAGTTTGACAGGTAGCAAGTCAATATTGAGCAATTGATTCGAAAAGACGTAAGGGAAAATCATGGTAGACTTTATCAGTTTCTTGCCATAATGACCACGTTTTCGCTTACAGTCAGATTTCTTATCAGATGAAGAAGGAGGGGAACAAGCATCAACGAGTTTTGTTTTAGAAGCCTTCCTGGCGGAAGATGCGTCTTGACGTACAGCCTGACAGGTCAAACTGTGTGCCAAGTGAACGACGCTTTGCAGAGTGGTTGGACTAGAAGACATCACACTCCCTTAAATATTGAGAGATAGACCCCAATTTTAACGCTTGATATTTCTTACGGTGTCACTATTGAAGAACAGATGTGGGCGAGTTCATGAAAATGGTTGGTACAGCAATAACGTTAGTTTCGTTCATTGCTAATCCTTAGAACTCGACTCCTAGCCTTTGGAGTTCCTTGCGTGAGCAATACTCGTCTCTTAATAGTTGCAGAACAGATATTGGGCCGGTTGACCCATTGGGCTAGCCGGGCCGAATGGGGCCTTGGGTCGGGTCGAAGTGAATTTGGGTAGATCCAACGAGTCCAATGAGTGTTTGTTCAATTTAAAACATCGAAGGAAATTGAAAGTGATATCGTCACACACATGAACGGTCACGGACGGGTAAATATGTATAGCGAACGAATAAGAATTGAACGAATATAAATGATGTATATTTTTCTGAATCGGACAATAACAAACTTGTCACTTGTCTTGATGTTTTGACGATTATAGTGTTACTTCGATGTTTATAGATTGATTTAAATAAGTTTTGTTTGACGCGAACGTTAATAGTTTGAATTTTGACGTTTTAAATCTAAACGAATGTTTAGGTTGTTTTTGTTGGAAAACATATAATGATTCGAACGAATTTAGAATGAATAGGTTTAATGAAATATAAACTTTGGTTTGCTGAATGAATTTCTTGTTTGAATAAACAATACGTTTTAAAATGGGTTACGACGTAACCACGATGTTTAAAAAGAATATAAAATGAACATTTTATATTTCTTATTGTTAAAATTCCACAGATAGATTTATGAAATTTTCTTGTTATTAGAATTCCAGTTTGAATAAATGTGAAACTTTACGGATGATTTCCAATACGAGTATGGGTTGTCAAGTCTAGTTCAACTATGCTTGCATGCAGGTTTACCTAATTTGAATAAATTAAGTCTAATGCACGTAATTAAACAGATAATTGCACGTATATATATAGTATTAATATTAACCTGGAATTTATAAGCTATCACACCCTGACCATAATTATTTTACACATCCTTTTTTCAAATTCGCAGCTCTTCCTTGCATTCTTTTTCACGTCTTCTTTGCTTAATTGATCTTTCGTTTGATCCTTTCTAGGGTTTTGGATGTTGTGTCATTTACTGATTCACAAGAATAACCATAAGATGTAAGTAATTTCCTTTTATGCTTTTATCTATACTACTATATAATGGATATTCATCAAAATGGCATTTTTGTAAATAGTGGCGTCTTAAATTTAAGATGCTTTCCTTTTTCAGCGTCAGTCTCAACTTCGATCCGATGTTCCACCGTTTCTTTTACCTTCCACCGT
>JBCNJP010012997.1:0-12973 GCA_039602395.1 Deinandra increscens subsp. villosa | reverse complement strand
GTTTAAAAAATTGAGTCCCAGCAAAAATGGGTTGAGAGTGGTATTTATACCTAGTATTCACTCTCTCACACGCCATGTTTCTGTTGTTATGACAACACCTCATTCAAAAAAATTGAAAAGAAAAAGAAAAATGAAAAATGAAAAGAAAAAAGAAAAATGAAAAGAAAGAGAAAAACAATAAAATAATTATTTTGTTTGGTCTTCTTTGCGTGCTTATGCGACCGACCTGATCAACAACTGATAATTAAGAAAATGAGTGTTTGTCATGACGGTGTTGCATGGTTCCTCAAGTTGGGGGTTTGTGAATCCTCAATAAACTCTGAGGTTAGGTAGGTTTTGCTATGAACAATTGGGTGTGGGGACAGTTAAACATGACGGTAATTATGTACCATAATTGAGCACTTAAAACTTAAAATTTTTATCTGGATGTGAGTTTATGTGGTTTCAAAATTTTTGGGCAATCGTCTAGAGCGTCAAGTAACGAAAGCTGAAAAGGGTTCCTCAGTCAAAGATTTGCCTGGTTTGATCCATGAAAAACATCAACCTCAAGGTATGTGTGTTTTTATCTCGTTGTTAGACTATGTTAAGTTTGTGCAATTTTATTTTATTATTTGTTTAAATTTTTGAATAGTTATAATTTTTTTTAAATTGATCAAGATCAGATAATCGAGGTATAAGTCTGAGGGGAAGCTTTGCAATTCTCAAATTCATCAAAGTTAACACGGTTTCACGAGAATTAACATTTAATAGAGGTTTGGGAGGTTTTTAAAATGTTTTTGAAAGTTGGAGGGGGATTAATGAATTTTTTTTTTAAAAAAAGGGTATATAAAACCCTTCACCCTTTACGATCGAAATTTCCGATCGTTTCACTCTCGTTTACGATTCCGTCGAAGGAAACCCTAGTCGGAAAAACGATCCGACTCATTTCCGTCCACCCTCTGCCAAAACCGTGCACATCACCATAATCGCAAACCTTTTCCGACCAAGAAACACCCTTCAATCAACTTGTTTTCTCAAGGTTTTGTCTGTCTATTCACGATTTTTGGGATTCGAGCCCTAACTCGTGATCATCTTCTCTTGTTACTGTGTTCGTGTCGTTTAAGCGAGATTTGAAGTCGAATTTGGGTTATAAACTGTTAAAAGGTAGTGCTAAGTGTTCTGTTTGAATATTTGAGGTGTTTTAACAAGTTTACGAGTTTTTGCAGGTTCGTTAATGGCGGAACCGGAGTTTACGATTGGCTCGGTGAAGAAGACGACTTTTGGGGTTTCCGATCATTGTTTACGATCCGAGATTCCGATCGATGTTTACAATTCGTGATTACGATCATTGTTCTCGATCCGAGTTTATGATCCAGTGTTTACGATTCTCGACATTTATGATCGGGCTTGGAGTTGTTAGCGGTGTTTACGTTTGGGCTAAGTGTTTACGATTGATCCTTCTTTGAACCCGATCGTGAACGCGTTTCAGGATCGTAAACCCATATTGTATATCGTAAACATGAATAGTGGATCGCAAACTCATTTTTTTAAGTTAAAATTAAATGTGTTTGTCAAATTGTGTTTCAAAATCAAATATTTTTCTTGAACGTTTGAATTGAGATTTTCAGATCTTAACGAGTTAAATGTGATAATCAATTGAACTTCAAGATATTGTTGGCAAACATAATTTCATTTTGACGAGTTTAAGTCTGATGCATTTGTCTTGGTTTATCAGATGGCGGAAGACATGCTTGATGAAGAAATTCATTTTGAGAGAGATCATTGCATCCCAGCCTATCTTGATGATCCTCCAGAAAGACATATGCAGCTGTTTTATTCTCTGGTAGCGGGGCTAAATGTCTGCAAAATTAATCATGCTCTGCGAACAAGTGTGCTGATCGATGAGCAGCTTGTCAGAGAATTCTGGGGTACAGCGAGAGCAAATGCTGACAAGACAAGGATCACTACGACATTTCAGAACAGACCGATTGTGATTCTTGAAGAAGACATCCGCAAGGGATTAAACATCAATGACAGTGCTGAAGATCCAATTGAGTACTCAAAGACTGTTGTGTTAGAGGGTGCTTAGTCATTGGGATATGAAGGAAAGTTCCCTCCCATTTTCAAGAAGATGCTGCCACACTACTGGAGGTGTCTGGCACACTACCTGCAGAAGTCCTTCTTGGGGAAGAGGACAAGTTATGATCAGCTGAGCAAGATGCATGGCACTGCATTTGTTGCACTGGCCTTGGACTGGAAATTCAACTTCTCCAAGATGATGCTAATAGATTAGATTAGCAATGCTGACTTAAGTGCAAGAGAGCAATTCCTTATGACGCCAAGGTTTGTGCAGATGGTGGTTATGAAGAAGTATCCGATGATAGAGGAAAGAATAGAGAAGCTAGATATCAAGATAATGGATAACAGTGTGTTCGACTTGCAAACCCAAGATCGAAAGGGAAAGAGCACTTATCAAGGGAGACTGGAATGGTCAAAAAGAGGTACTTTCCCAGAAGTTGCAAGAGAACAAGATGAAGAAGAATCCGATGCTGAACCAGAGGTGCATCCAGTCAATGCATCTCTGGCAGAAGATCATGATGTGGCTGTGAATGTACAAGAAGAAGCTGAGGTGATACCTTCAGACGAAGAAAACGTGATGGACGACATCTTCCCAGCATATGAGAATTTGAATGACGACATCTTTGGGGAATTGGGCCCCATCAGCCACAAGAGATCAAGGGATGATCTGATCACATCTTCAAGCAGTGATGCAACTCCTCCAGAGCTGAACCTAAATGATAACGAAGAGGATGTGATTGAAGAACCCGTTCCAGTGCGTGAACCTTCTCCAAGGAAGAAGTCTGACCCAAGAACTCTGAGATTCAAATTTTTAAGGACAAGCTCGAGCATGATGGTGTTTGATCGTACAGATGCCAATGAACAGACTGATAACATAACTGAACCGGCAAATGTTCAAAGCTCATCTCAAGCCGATGTTCAAACTACTATCCAAGAACCAGCACCTGTGCAGACAGAAAGTCCTATTGTAAATGAACATAGCCCAGTTCATGAAGAAAGGCAATTCTTTGATGTGGACAGTATGATTGTTGAGCCAAGTCCAGTGAGAGTGAACGTATCTTCTGACTTAAGCCAGCCTCCCGTCATACCAGGCTTCCGTCGGTATCCAACTCTTGTCGGAGAGAATGCTCGAACTGGTGATCTTCCGGTAGATCTACGGATTAGTGCCGATCCACAGATCAACTTTCTTTTGTCTCACAACAGGATAAGAGATAATGAGATAAAACAGCTAAAGGAGGAAAACAAGAGGTTAAAAGAGAAGGAGAGCAAGAACGAGGCTAGCATTGCATTCTTGTATGCAAGCTTTCATGAGTTAAGGAAGAAACTAGAACTCATGGAAAAGTCTGGAAGCCTAAGTACTCAGGGTGCCCCCGAACAGAGTTCTTCTCATAATGCTCAATCTGCTGATGTAGTGCATGAGGATGATGGTGATGACACAATTGTAATGGCCGATTATGTTTGTGGAGGAAGAATCATCTCCAAAGCACCGGAAAGTCACGAGAACTAGTTCAAGGAATTCTTTCAAGGTCCTCCCCCCACACTGTACACGATTGATATGGGTAAAAGTGATATTAACAAAAGGGGGAGCCGAGAACCAATATTGTGTTGGCATTACGACGGTGAGAAGAAGCTGTTTTCAGTAATCCGAGATGGATACAGTCCAGTGGAGTATTACAGAACGAGAGGGCAATTTCACTCCTGGACAGAACCTGAGCTCATAAATCTATTGAGGGCACTATTTATTAACAGATGGAGGAATACAGATGGAGATCTAATTCGTAACAACCTGATGAGCCATCTAGCTGAAAATTTTGTGAATTTTGATCTGAAACAGGTTCGATGGATGGTGGATGGAAACGGGTACAAACCCTGTAACGGGAGAGCCTGTCGGAGAAGTAAGGCAACCACCTAGCAAGCAAACAAGAGTGATAAACATGTTGGATGAAATTGAAGATGGTACACTGGTCAAAGACTTTGACAGTTGGTTCTACGATCCAACTACACATGAGGTGGTAGTGCTTTGCAAGAAGATGAGATAGTTCCGGTTCTACAATCCGATTGACCTGCTGAGGTTTGGTGAAAGAGATATCAACCTCCTCGCCTCCCAACCTATTCTCGGTGATGAAATGATAAAAAAAATGCTATACGGGTGGGGATCTTTCATGGGACAGCAAACTGGATTGTGGCGAATGAGTGGTGGTCGAGCAAGGTGCAGAAGACTTTCAGATTTGATTTGCTGCTGCCATAGGCGGTCTAATGGTTCATGCCTAGGGGAAGATTGTTGGGCTATATATTTGAGGCATGAACATTAGATGTGGGCTTACTTGTTAATGGGCTTGGTGTTCACGATTTGGGCTTAGAGGGTTCACGATTTGGCTTGCTTGGGCCGGCTCCTATGGGTTTATGATTAAACTTTAGGGTTTTGTAATGGGCATTATATAAACCCATAGTGTTTATGATTCACCTAGCTTTTGGGATTACGATTTTGGCATTCTCTCATTGTTTACGATCAGTTTCATTAGCTCAAGAAAGTTTGTGTTTCATTCAAGATTTGATCTTTGTTGTTTGTCACTTCATCAAATCTCTTTCATCTACTTTCTTCTTGAATCAATCACTTACGAGGATTCCGCACTCGTTTGTGATATCAATATCGTGTTTTGGTAGATTTTCTGGACCAACAGGATCAGTAATCTTCACGAAGTCATACCTCGTATCAGTTCGTGTTCCACTTCGTATCACTTTGTTTGAGAAATATGTTCCTCAGTTCGGGTGACACTTCATAAAACCCACTTCGTATCAATTCATGTGTCACTTCGTGGAAGATTTCGTAACTAGTAACTTCGTGTATTACCTTGGATCCACTTCGTATCAGTTCGTTTTGATTCTTCACTTCGTATCCACTTTGTATCAGTTCGTGTAATCAAGATTCACTTCGTACCAGTTCGTGGAAACATAATTCAAGAATTGTCGAAATGTCGAATTTTCAAGCATTTGCTGCTATTCAAACAGCAATGCAAGCATTGGTCAACTATGACAACGAAATTAGGACGAGCCAGATGTTGGATATTAGATGTCCTGACCCAACACTTAATGTAACCGACCCGGTTTTGACCCGGAAGAGTTACACCGGAGTCAACGAACTAAATAATTAATTACTTGTTAATTAATTAATTCAAACGGTTTAAATAAATAAATACTGGTTCTTTATTTAACGATACGTAACCAAACGAAATTTATCGTAAAATAGTTTACGAGAAAGTTCGACGGGATATTGTCTAGTCGTTACCAGTTTAACGGACTAGCGATATCGATGGGTTTGGAGAGTGTCAGGACCGATTTCACATCAAGAATCTCGACAGTGAGCTCGAAGAAGATTAGACGCGGAGACGGGATGATGAGAATCTAAGAAAATCTGTAACAAGATATGATAAATCAAACGATTCATTGATTATCACTAAATGATTACAACGAACCGAATGATTACAAACTCGTCATAGGAAATCCACGGTCACATTGGGTTGAGCTCAAACCCAATGTACGCTCAAACCCAATGTGTGACTCTCTCTCACATTGGGTTTGAGCTCAACCCAATGTGACCGTGTATTTCCTATGACGAGTTTGTAATCATTCGGTTCGTTGTAATCATTTAGTGATAATCAATGAATCGTTTGATTTATCATATCTGTTATAGATTATCTTAGATTCTCATCATCCCGTCTCCGCGTCTAATCTTCTTCAAGCTCACTGTCGAGATTCTTGATGTGAAATTGGTCCTAACAAATGGTAACAGAGCATTGTTCTTCATGTTCTTGAGTTTTTCTCAAAAACTTGAAGAGTCACTCATTCAAGTCATCAAATCTAGTCGTTTGAATGATTCCTTAACCTATTTTGAATGAAATTTCACACGGAATCTGTTGGAATGCTTAGTTTTAATCAATAATCACAATAAATGGGCCAATTTTTTAGTTTTTCTGATGTATGCGAACACAGAGCATACGTGCTGTGCGCTACTTTTCAAATTTAAAGTCTTTCTTCCACTGATTTTGAGTCAAAATTGAACATACACACATGTTAGAATCATGATTTAAGGATGATAGCAATTTGAATCACTCAAAAACATCAAGTATATAAGATTTTAGAGCAAAAATTGTGTTCTTGAAAGATTTTCATAAAAATCACTATTTGATCCGATTTCACATAGATTAAGTGGTTTTTGGAGCTTGTTATAGTTAAAAAATTTGTTCTTAAACAAATTCCTAGATTATTGGTGCAATAAAAACTCGATTTCGTGAAATTTGATTTTGACCTAGTGATTATGCTCAAGAACATAGCTGAAATTTTTCTAAGTCTTGAAAAATTTGAAAATTTCAAATTTCATATTATTGCTTGATTGATTCAAACTAAATAAGGTTCATGATGTTTGTTCTGTAGGTTTTGAGCAATTATCCTTAATCTTAGCATCCATTGAAGCAATTTCTGAATTTTCGACCCGTTTGACCCATTAAGCACTTTGGTGAAGAAACACAACTTGTTTCACCATGTCTGAATTCAACTCTGGAAACCAAATGTTCCAAGGGCATAATAGTCATCCAAAACTACTCGGGGCTACCAATTATGTTGACTGGAAAAAGAATTTTTAGTGTTACCTTGAGTATGTAGATTATGACCTTTTGACCTCGGTGAAGAATGGTCCTAAGGTGTTCTATGTGGATCCGGTGCCTGTAGCTGGTGCTGACCCACCTCCTACTCAGAGATGTGTCTAAGGAAAGTTGAGGACTACACACCCTCTGCACATAATCAAACGAAGGTTGACAAGTGTGCTCTCGGGTGTATCAAAATTGCTTTGTCTGATGACATTGATTTCCACTTCACTGAAGCAACCTCTGCTCATGAGATTTGGGTTGCACTTAAGAAAAAGTATTAGGGAAACACTGAGAGCAAAGAGAGAAGACTGGACTCTCTCAAACTGCGATTCAACTCCTTTGCTCACACTGCTGGAGACTCATTTAAGACTCATGTGACAAAGTTTTGCAGACTTATATGTGAAATGCAAAATAACCAAATCCAACCTGAGATGCCAGCTATAACTAAGAAAATTCTGAAGTCACTTCCTCGAGACTTTGCTCCATATGTTCTCATTGACAAAGAAGAGATGGAAAATCACTCATGCGGAGAGTTACAAATAAAAGTACCAATAAACTTGCTCCAAATGCTGCTTTCATTGCTCCAAATGAGACTGATCTAGAATTTCCTTACTTTGTTGGTGGGTCCTGCTCCTCGGTTCAAGCCTCTGCTCAAGTTGCTGCTCAATAACCTGTTTGTCAAGCTGTCTTCGTTGCTCAACAGCATGTCTCACGAGTGATTCAAACACCTGCCACATACCAATCTGGACCTTCACCTATTGGCCTGACTGACAAAGACCAGGAGTTGTGTAATGCTCTTGTGGCATGCATTGCTTCCCAAATGTCAGGGTGTATTGAGAGTATGTCTTAGTGCCAAGAAGACTTAGACCAAATTCCTGCCGGTGACCTCGAAGAAATGGATATCAAGTGGCAACTTGGTATGATTACTGCCCGAACAAGAAAGTTTTTCAAGAAAACTGGGAGAAAAGTGTTCCAGTCACAACCCGGTGATACTATTGGGTTTGACAAATCCAAGGCCCAATGCTACAACTGTCAAGGTCTGGGTCACTTTGCACGTGATTGTAAGAAGCAGAAACTGAGACAGATCCCTGTGACATATGGGGGAAACAATAATTCTGGTCAAAATCAGGGAAACTACTCATATCAAAAGTGACAACCTGCTGGCTCAACACACCAGGGTTCTAGTTCCAACAATGTTAAGTGTGCTGACAACCCAGAGAAGGCACTCGTGTCACTGAGTGATCCTAACTACACATGGTCCAATCAGACTCAACCATCGGCTAATGTTGATTATGCATTAATGGTGAATTTATCTGATGAATCCAAGATTGAGGAAGATTCATTCTTCGATCCGCTTTATCCCACCGATTTTGCACTTATGGCTGATGTGGATTATATCTCTGAAGATGTTGCTCTTGTGTCTAGCACTCCTGATGTTCCTTCCAAAGTTGAATCTGATGTTGGACAAAATTCAATTAACCGTCAGAACGAGCTCATACCTGATACGACAAAATCCAAATTATGCTCAGAGTCCTATGTAGAGGAAGTCGCTTGATATCGCCTTTATAACAAAGAGTTAGTTGAAAATGCGATAGAGAATGAATGTCATGTCAAATCAATGCAAGCTAAGGAACGGTATTTCCTGGCCAAAATAAAGTCCTTGCAGGATGATATTGAGATCATGAAACATGCTGAAGTGTCTCGTCGAACTCAGTTAGAGGATCTAGTGTCTCGTCATTCGTCCCTAAGTAAGAACTATGTTCAAGCTCGGGAAATAATTGACTTGATGAAACTTAATCCCTCTAACTTGGCAGGTGATGTGGCTAAGGATATTTTCAAACGTGTACAAAGTGGTTTGGGTTTAACAAGGGAAATTGATGATGCTGCTGTTGAGCATCCCCTCAATCATACTTATTTTCCAATACCTGAACTAACTAAAATAAATTCCCGAAGCTACATTAGGTTTTTGAATAATGAGCTAGTTCCAAGCAAGTCTGAAATTCAGCAAATGGAAGACAAATTATCTGGCTACGAAAGTGGCTCGAGCCTTCCATCTGTTGAAAGTGCACTAAAATTGAATGACTTTGAGTCCAGCTCGTTTCAGTTAGTTGATACTGGCATATCTGAGGATATGGTCAGGCAGAAGGAAGAATCTGAGTTCTTTCAAATAATAACCGATAATGAGACAATCTCTCTATCTTCAGCTTTTAGTGAAACTCAAATGATGTGTGGAAGCATATTATAGTTGTCTAGTGTTAGGTCTTGTTCTTTTGAGTATGTATTTTGTAATGCTAGGTTTTCTGGTTCTAGCGGACCAGTGGCGGACCAGGTGGTACGCCGGACCACCTGGTACGCTGGTTAGTTGGTCTGCTGGCCAGTTGCCTATTTAAAGGTCTTAGCTGTGGTAAGGTTTGAGCGTTCTTAACTGTGTGTTTTCATGGTGTAAACCTGTAAACTCTCTGTTCTCTCTGTTACGAGTTGTGATCAATACAAAGAAGTTTATTTACCTCGTTGTGCTCAAATCCGATTGTAATCATGCACTAGCAAGATCGAATTAGTGTTCTACAAGTGGTATCAGAGCAGGTTTGCTCGTTTGCTGTGATTTGCAGATCGGTTTTGGGTTTTGGAGAGAAAAACTTCATTTGTGGTAAGAATTCGATCAATTCTTCTCAGTTCTTCATCAATTCAGTATGATTTTCTTCATTCGGATTGCTTCTGGTTCATTTTCGCTGAGTTGTACATTGTATACAAGCATTAAAAGTCGAAAATAGTGTAAATTATGCGTTTTGATACTGGTCCGTGGGTGGTCCGCTAGTGGTCCGCCGGTTGAAGATTTTGGTCCGCAAGAGCAAGTTCATCAGGTTCAGTGATCCGCTGAATCTGATCCGCCAAGCAATCTTCAAACACTGGTCCGTGGCGGTTATCGTTTGGTCCGCGGCACTTACAGCGTATCAGTGAGCAGCGTACCAGTTGATCCGCGGGTTGTTTGTGGTCCGGTAGAAGAATTCTGGTCCGCAGGTTGAATTTTGGTCCGGGGAGAATATTTCTGGTCCGTTAACTTGGGATTTGGTCCGGAGATCATTATCTGGTCCGGGGTTCGATATTTTGGTCCGCTGCCAACAGAATTGAAGTTTTGTTAATCATGGATCCGTTCCAGGCCTTTGCTGCGATGTCGTCAACTGTACAAGCGCTATTGAACTATGATAATGAAATAGGAACTACCAATAAGGTTCCTAAATTGATGAAGTTTGAGGATTTTCACAATTGGAAAACCCGATATGAATCATACATCGGTGTCACGGATGTCACCGTTTGGACTCCAATGTTGGATGGCTATACAATTCCAAAGTTTACCACGGGTGAATTTGCTGGTCAAGAAAAGCCATACAACAAAATGAATGATACTGAAAAGGAATCTTTCAAACTGGAAAGAAAAGCTTACTCAAATTTGTTAATGGCATTACCAAAGGATATATTACATCAATTTAAGATGCACACAACGTCAAAGGCTTTATGGGAAGCTTTGTGTCATAGATGTGAAGGAAATGCTCAATATAAGAAGAGTAAGAAAAAGGTGCTGTTGCGAGAGTACGATAACTTCTGTCATGTTTCTAATGAAAGCATTAATGATCTGATTTCAAGGTTATCTCATTTGGTGAGTGAGCTGGATATTGTTGGGGTGAAAAAGGATGCTGGAGAACTGAAAGAGAAACTTTTGGATGCTTTGCCAGCAACTTGGGAAGGATATATTCTGTTGTTAACTCATAACAAGGATTTCGATGATATTTCATATGATGATCTTACTTGAAATTTGCTAGCCCGAGAGTTGGATATGAAACGTGTGAAAAATTTACCAACTCAAGTTCAAAATCCAGATGTCTATTTTGGTGATAATGCATCAACGATGCATGCAAAGGCTAAAGCAAATTCTAATCCACCAACAACCGCATTTTATGTGGAAAACACTTCGAGTAGTCATGCAAACATGTCAAGAGGTTCATCTAGTGAGGGATATTCTACCAAAGCTGCTGTTACATATCCCGTGTATTCTAATCAATCTCCACCACCTGCTCCAAGTCAGAATGTCTTTTCAGCAAAAACCACAAATGATTATATGGCGTTATTTTCGGCAATGATTTCGTCTTACGATGGAGTGATAGCTGGAAAGCTAACTAGTGCTGAACTAACTGAAGAAGATTATGAACAAATTGATCCAGATGATCTAGAGTTAATGGACATTAATTGGTTAATGGCAATGCTTGTTAGAAGAGGTAAGAGGTTTATGGAGAAGACTGGTCGTAAAGATCTTAATCCTGAAGGCAAATTGGGGTTTGATAAATCCAAGGTTCGATGTTATAACTGCCAAAATTATGGACATTTTGCAAAGGAGTGTACCAAGGCAAAGAAGCAGGAAACTTCGAAATTATTTCAGAAATATGCCTCTAAGAGTAATCAAGGGTCGAGAAGTTACGCAAGTCCGTCAAGCTCAAATGCAGCTGCTAGTGGATCCAACACAGAATCTAAAGCATTAGTCTCGCAAACTGGTGAAGGATACGACTGGGCTGCAGATTGTCCTAACGAGTCAGCATTGTTATGCACCGAGGAGAGGAATGTAATATCTGAAGATGATTCTGATCTTCCAGGAGAAGACTTCTTTGCTGAGGGTCATCAAGCATTCATGGCTGATGTTCAGGTACATTCTACCATCTGTGAATTTTGCACAACAACTGCCAATCAACTGAAAGAACTTTCTGATGAGAAAGTCATGTATTATGATAAATACACATTGGCAGAAGAAAATGTTGCAATCTATAAACAAAGGTGGGAGGCCGTTAAGGCAGAATAAAAAAGTGAGCATGCCTTGATTCTAAGCACGGAAATTGAATTAAATAATAAAACTGAGGACTATATTTTTTCTGAGAAAAAGCTTGCAGAAGCTAATTCT
This sequence comes from Deinandra increscens subsp. villosa, assembly GCA_039602395.1. Lineage (NCBI taxonomy): Eukaryota > Viridiplantae > Streptophyta > Magnoliopsida > Asterales > Asteraceae > Deinandra > Deinandra increscens. Next base: position 1,327 of record JBCNJP010012997.1, on the reverse strand, counting down.
AAAATTTCAGAATTAAAAATTGAAATATTAGATCTTCAGAGGCAGTTGGACAATTTCAAAAATTCATCTTCCTTTGCCAGTTTTCTGTGCTGAAAGGTCAAATGAATCGGATATCAAACCAGCTGTTGTGTTTGATTATTCCAGTTTTACTGAAGGAGTATCTGACAACTCCAAAGGCACTCATAAGAGGAAGCCTTTGAAAAATGTGTCCAAAACTGTCAATGTTGTTAACAAACAGTCTGAGACTCATGATTCTATGGTAAACACATCTAAAAGTGTAAATCTTACACCTTTAGAAGCTGCTGAGAAGGTCAAAGAAAATGAAAGAATTTGAAAATTGGGAAATTGGACATATATAATCCTACCTATTCACGATTGGCGAATAATAATCCCAAGTAATTTTTTGGCCAAAAACGATCCTTCCTTTACACCCTGTTATTTTTAATAATCCTTTTCGTTAAAAAACTAACACCGTTAGTGTGGAGGACTAATAATGTCATTATGTAAACTTGTTTTATTTAAATAAACTTCAAGGGTAGAAAGTGTAATTTTCTAAAGTTAATTTAATTAAAAAAAAAAAGAATCCCCAACCCCCGGTCTTCTTCCCCAATCAATCACTGAACGCCGGCGACTCCGACAAACCACCGTTAAACAACAAAATCAAACCCAACACTCACCTCTGCGAACACCGTCTTCTTCCCCGATCAATCACCGCCAACAGTCCACGCACCTTTGCGATTTCTGCAATCACTGGAACTCGCCGGAATCGCAACAATGTCGTAAAACCCCCACCTAGTCCTCGCCGCCGCTGATGAAGATGGGACAGAAGGAGATCGCGACCATAGGAGGTCGCCACCGCTGCTAAAAAGTTCAAAAACCCTAGCCGCCACTGCTAAAAACCCTAGCCGCCGACTGTTCTCATGTCCGATGGCTAGCTTTCTGAGCTAATTACATAATCTGGAACGGAAGGGGAGAAGATTAGAACAAAAATGAGGGTCGAAACCTTAGTACCACCGCTGGACCACCGCACCGCTGCCGCAAGGTGGCCGGATTTCTTCGCCGGAGATCAGATGAACGGGATGGGGGGGGGGGGGTTGGGGATATCTTTTTTTTTTTATTAAAACAAGTTTAGGTTAATGACATTATTTACCCTTCAAGTTTATTTAAATAAAACAAGTTTCAATAATGACATTACTAGTCCTTCACACTAACGATGTTAATTTTTTAACCGGAAAGATTATTAGAAATAATAGGGTGTAAAGGAAGGATCGTTTTTGGCCAAAAAATTACTTGGGATTATTATCCGCCAAATAGGAATAGGTAGGAT
>JBCNJP010012996.1:0-12973 GCA_039602395.1 Deinandra increscens subsp. villosa | reverse complement strand
TGGGTATTGGATTATAATGATACACCGTTCTTTTTTTACTAACGGTGTTAGTCTGTTTCCTACGTGGCAGGTGCCACATCAGGTGCCACGTAGGAGGAAAACAATCCACATCAGGTGTCACGTAGGCAACAGACTAACACCGTTAGTAAAAAACTAACAGTGTATCATTAGAATCCAATACCCACAAAACTCGTATTATTATGAGGAAAATTCAAAACTCGTATTATTATCCGCCATAAGGTAAAACTTGTATTATTAAAATCCATTTTTCCGTTATATTTTTTGGGACCCTTTTAAAGAGTTGGAAGATTAGAAGAACAATGCACAATAATAGACACAATTTTAAGTTGAAAATTAAACAAAAAAAAGGATAATGTGGCATCAATAGCCGTCAAATCCACTATCAGCTGAGTGACCTTCCGCAACACCATATCCACCGGAACCATTACTGTGTCCCAAAAAAAAAACTTTTTTCTCCATGCTCTATCTCCATAGTTTAGTGGTATAGCACCCAACATGTTGTCCCCTCCCATCCTCTTGTCAAACGTGTACCAATCGCCTTTCTTCATCAACCTGAAGAATGCCTTGAATAAGGCCACGGTAGGCATCCTCTTCAACCCACGAAGAGTAAACTCAAAATGGGCAATTTTGTCTAACCTTAATGGGTGAAGTTGGGAAATATGAACCTAATACGCTTTTAAGACACAACCACAGAAGCCAGACATGGGTAACCTGAAATGAGAGAAAGAAAAGAAATTTGAATATATACTAGTCTTCCCAGGCGGGCACTGGGTTACTATTTCCTTTGACGACAGTAGCTCTACACTATACTCTTTGTCCGTCAAGCCAAACTTGTCACAAAAGGCTATGAACTCTGCAACACCCCATTGCAGGGGATAGTCAGCCATGAAAAGATCTCTGGAACTACTTGCCATTGTAAAGAGAACACAAGAAGCAGAACAAGAGAAAGTTCTTGATTGAAAAGTACAATTAGTCTCTTTTTACGGTTTTTATGATTTTGATCGTGTAAAGTGAGGGGGGGGGGGATAAGATGGGTATTAATACCTAAAACATGAAACTAAAAAGTAATATGGGCCATTGAATTTTAACCGCCCTTGCACGGATTGCAACACGTGAGAACAGTTGTAAAAAGATGTTTACACCAAGCGACAAGCGCTCCTGTGGTGACACGCATCCTGGACGCACAGTAAAAAGCGACAAGCGCTCCTGCAGTGACACGCGTCCCTGACGCACAGTAAAAAGCGAACTGTTGGACCTACAACCGTCGGATAAGTGGACAGGCAAAATGACGTCTGATGTAAGCATTTAATGCGCTCATTATCACAAAAACAACTCATTAAATTCAATAACATTCTCTTTTATTTAATACAACAAAGTATTAAGAAAAAAATGCACTACAACGCATTTAACGATCCCCAAACATTCCCTACATTAAACACATGTGACAAAATAATAGACGACACACGCCACACCCCATAAACATGCTCCACCAAAAACCAAGGAACGTTTCCTTCCCGCCAAAGAACTCTCAACACCAATTAATGTTTCCCGTCAATATTCAAAACGAGGAGTACGATCATCCACGCAAATATGCTCCGCCAAAAAGCAAGGGTTGCCACACCCGCTTAGGGACTTCCTGCATTCATCATGCGTGCAAAACCATTGCATGAACTCCACACTTTTCAGTCCAACACTTACACTTGGCTTCAAGTCAACTTTGGACTAGGGAAGACTTGAAGAGGATATAAATGAATTCTATCCTAGCTTCTGGTCCTTTCGCGGGCCGAATTAAAGTCCATAACCAACCCTTTGGGCTCTCCGTGGGTCAGCCCAGAGTCCCTGAAGCTACCCGCAAAACCCAATGTGGGTCGGATCCGCCATACGTGCTAAGCACACGAAGAAATGTTGTCCATACCACATTTTACATTTAATGCTCATTCTAAAAGAAGGACTCACATCTATGGCTATCCGTAATGAGGCTTGAAAGGGCTTTTAGCGCCCCTTTCACGCCCCCTCCCACTACGCCGGGGCGCTAAAAGCAAAAAAAATGGGAGGGGCTTGAAGATTTTCACGCTTGAAAGGGGGAGAAAAAGGGCTTGACCACTACACCATTTTGGAGGGGCTTGAAAGTGATACGGATAGCCTAACAAACTAGTATTCTGCATGAATCTCTTAGCCAATCAGAATTCAAAATGCAAAAGGAAAAATCACACATGGCATTCTGTTCACGCGCCGTGAGACCCACGCACTGACGTCACCCAGGTGCACAAACACTAATGCTACGTCTATAAATACTGGTTTAAAAGTTACATTTCTTCTACAATGCTCTTATCTCTCACTTTCACTCCATAATCACACACACTCTTCATTCGAGTTACTGATTCTCACGCCGGACAGTCGATACAAGGGTCCTTCAATTCTGTCCCTATTGCCCTAATGCGTTTGTTTAGTGTGCATGTTTCAATCCAGAACCCATTACCGCCTTCATTTCCAGCTCCGATATCGGATTTCCAAAAATGTAATCAAGAACTCTAAAGGGATCTATTCAGACCGATCATTTTAGTCTTCTTCAATTGTGATCATCGATTCTCTATTTCTTATATAAAAAAATCCTTATTATAAAAAATCTATTGTGTATCTTAATGGTTTACATCTTCATAATGGATAACGGAGTGATACACAAATAAATCTCTAGCTTCAAAACTTTTATAAAGTATAATATAAGTTTGAATATAAATACACCGTATATAACCATAATAGACCTATAATACATGTAATACTTTTTTAACTTCTTAAGTGATCGGCGATAGTTTGTGTCTTAGCTTACCGTCATAGTTGCCGTTACGCCATTGACATCGTAATAACGTGCTTATGTTATCCCCACAGTAAGGGGCACACTCGCTTAACATACAAATCCGAGGTAATTAGCATAACTATATATTTAACTTTGAAACATTAAAACATTTTCTTTATAAAAAACATTTTCTTTTGAAACACACATATATAATATGTACGTATAGACACAAATTTTGAAACGCATGTGAATGAGTAGTGGGTATGAAAAAAGGAATCTCTCGACAAACAAACCAGATCCGAAATCGGTCCTACATGTTGTATCTGATCCGACATTTGCCACCGGCATCATACATGCATCCATCTTGTACATCCACATGTGTACCTTATCACACAATATGATCATCTATATACTCCTATAAATATATCCCAATATTACTTCATTACCCACACAACCACAACACACAAACACAAACATACAACGTTTGAGAGATTTTGATCAATCGATAGATAGAACAATGGAAAAGTTTCTAACGAATTCGGTTGATGTGAACAAGGTGTGGAGACGAAAATCGTATGAAGTTAGTACGGCCGAAGGGAGTCCCGAAGGGCGGAAGAACATGAAGACGGCTAGATTCGGAGAGAGTCGCAGCAGGTTATCGAAGATCAAGAAGTTGTTTAACATGGGTTCGGATGGGAAGAAGGATCAGCGGTCTGCAAAGATTGCGGCTTCTACGGTTGAGTTTCAGAGCCGACTGCTTCTCGAAATTCATAAGAACACTTCGGCTTCTCATGAACTTGGTTCAGTTTGATCAGTCAGTCTCTTGCTGGTTGTTAAGTTTACTAGAACTATTAAAGAGACTTAATTTCACCGATGAATTAGTGACGGTTGGTCAGATATTTCTGTCGATAAAGTTGTCTGATTTGAACATGGCCGGGCATATATATATAAACATCGATGTTTCAAGTTTATTTACGTGCTTAATTCTTATTGTCTTTGGAATAGCCTGTGTTAGGAAAGTATCCTTTCATCAGAGCTAGATTGGAATGTGATTGATATTTGTGTCTTTTGTTTAAACGGTTAAACTGATTAAACCTCGGAAACGAAAGCTAAAATCTAACTCTTTTATTTCGTTTTTTGAACGGCAAACTATTCTACTTTTATCCCTAAATACTGTAACCTTCGGTTAAATGTGGAAACCAAATTACCAAACCCGTTTTATTTGAAAGTTACTTTTAAAAAAAGCTCAAATTAAGTGGAGTTTGAATTAAAAAAATAAACATTTTTAATAAAGAAGCTCAAGTGTAAGCTATTATTATATTTAAGTCTGATAGAGGTTACATAAAGAGTTAAATACACATTTACACGGGTGGTTCCTCCCGTTTAGAATAAGTCATAATTTATTAGTTTTTTAACAGCAAAAGGAATATAATTTATTAGTTAATCAATTGTAGACGGGTTTTAGTTTTTGTTTGCTTTCAGTGATGATCTGGGTTAACGCAACACCACCACAACCATCATCATCACCACCATCACCACCACCACCACCACCACCACCACCACCACCACCACCACCACCACCACCACCACCCCCCCCCCCCCCAAGGTCGACGATTACACCCCACTCTTAACCGGCTGTAAAAAGTAATAAATAAAAATAAATAAATAAATATGAAGCTCATTGGCTAGGTATATTGAATTGATTATCAACTTAGGTCTTAGGTTGAGATTATTAAGCATATATATATAGAGCTCATTCTTGGGAGTGGAGGCTTCGACTCGTCGGGTTGTAGTCACTCTAATTGTCGGGGGACAACCAGGTCTGTATGGACTGCAAATCACACACTCACAAGGCTATCACGCACACACTCGAAGTCACAAGAGAAAACACAGAAACGGAGACACGATATAGAGTGGTAAGGTCTAAACTGACCTACATCCACTGTTCAACTAATAATATATTTCTTGTGCTCAAAGGAAACTGTTACAAGACATTCATATATATAGAGAGAGAATACTAGGGTAACAATGGGCTTGGGCCCAGGCCCATTAACCGGCCCATGTTGGCAATAAGTCACCATACACAACAATCTCCCACTTGGTGGCGTTTGACAATCTTTAAACTCTGCCGATCCGCATCATGCATATCTGTAACTTCCTTTACTTCGATCACTAGTTGTTTAGGCATTCGTATCAGATAACGTGAAGGCCCGTTGAAGCTCCCTGGAGCCCAACACGTCAGACTTGGCAATATTAGCCGCTGACCCGTTCTCTGTCTCTTCCAGCGTCCTGTGTATAGCATCACATACACTGCTGGACACTGAGATGAACTGAGAACTCTTCTCACTCTCCGTCATCATAAGCAAGTAACAGATGGAAGAGACTTTCATCGCAAGAAAACTGGTTTTCACGACCCACTATCTTCTCTGAACTGCAACTGAAACACACCTAGTGCTCCCACCGTCACAAGATCCTCTGACTGGCCTGACTAAACATTTCCTTGCACGTTCAACCTGAGTCTTCGCTTGAATTCTGGGTTACCTACTTGCAAAGGTCACCCTCTTCGGTTCACAAGACTTCGTGAACCGGACTTTCTGGTTTTTTACCGGAACTGGTAATCTCCCTCCGGTGGTATCTCTGTTGGAAATAGAGTGTCCTGACCCGACGAATTAACGAACCCGACCGATGTTGACCCGTAAGAGTTACATCCGGGTCAATGGGCAATAAACTAATCACTTTTAATTAGTTAATTGAACTGATTGGCGAATAAATAAATACTGATTTATTTATTACGATGACAAATTTAATCGGCTAAATACATTCGCGATTAAAAAGACGGATGAGTTAAACTGTTAATGGGTTAACAGTTTAACCCATTAGTGGGCCATGGAGAATTCGCAGAAGGCCATGGTGGGCCCATGGTCTGCGAAATTCTCCTATAGGGTGGGGAGGAGTGGAGAACAAGACATAAGTTTTTCGAAACCCTAATCTCCTCCCCTCTCTCTCTCTCTCTGCGTCGCAATCCAAGAAGGAGAAGGAGAAACCCTTTGCCGTCACCGCCCTTGATCTCCGGTGACGCCACCACCACGATTTCCGATGGATCAACGTTTCGCAAGTATTATCCAGCGACCTGACCAGGAAGCAGCCACCGCCCGAGCCGAGGCTGCAAGCCGAGCCGAAGCCGCCGCCGCCGTGTCCGCCGGCTGATCGCCGGCCGGTGGTTCTCGCGTTGCCGGCGCAACCGAGACCACCGCGCCCCGTTCCGTCCTCGTGGCCCGCACCGCTTTACCATCCGGTTGTCGTCACCTCGTCATCGCCGGTTTCCAGTGATGAGATCATCGTAGGATTGGTTCCTGTCGCGATTCCGACGGAAGGAGTTTTGTCACCGCCTTCGGTGGTGAAGTTACCACCACCGCCGCCACTGCCATCGCCGCCTCCGATGGCTGCCGGAGTTTCAGTCCAAGATCTGACCCGCAGGTTCGAGTCAGATGTTTCAGTTCACCCTAGCGTGAGTCCATTGAACTCAGGTGTCTCGAACGGTTGTTCGAAACCCGCTAAGGTATATCTAGATTTTTAGATATTTAATTTAATTATTTATTTATTTATTTCGAATAAATATTTTTTGTGTGTTGTCGTGATCCGGTGATTGATCATGTTTTCAGTTGCATCCGCGTTTTAATTCGTTTTCGCTGCCAAATTAATTTAGAATTAATTTAATTATTAAATCGGTTTTAATAAAATTAAAATCGGTAACCCGGATCCCAATGTAAAACCCCAACAATCTCGACCACATACAATGAACCTGTCTTCTGACCACGAGCAACTACCAGGTTCCCCTTGACTACCTTCCACTCTTCACCACCGAACCTAACACTGTGACCCTGGTCATCCAACTGCCCGACAGAACTCAACTCTTTTTTCAAGCTTGGAATAATCCTCACATCTTTCTGAGTCCATGTGGATCCGACTAAAGTCTTCTAGTCAACATCACCCTTGCCCGTTATGTCAAGAACGTCATTGTTTGCTAGTCGTACCTTCCTAAAGTCACCAACTTTCAGATTCTTCAATTTGTTCACGCCGTGCGTTGCGTGAAACGATGCACCAGAATCCATAATCCAGAAATTAACATTACCCTCTACACTTCATAAAAGTACATCCTCATCCGTAGAGTCACCAGCAAAGTTAGCTTCCTTCGGACACTGACTTCTAAAGTGTCCCACCTTCTTGCAACCCCAACAAGTAACTTCTTTCTGATGCTTGGACCTGCTCCTGATGGCGCTTGGTACAGATCATTCTGATAAAGACCATCTTCGATTTGCATCTTCCAAAACCCGAAACCTTGTCCATCAGATTTAACAATCTTAAATTTGTCTTGAGTCATTTCACCAATACCCAAATAACCCGAACGTAATTTTAAAATCCCAAGACTTTAAAATATCCAAGCCCGAACTCCCACTCGAAAGTGTTTGTAAAACTGTGACTGAACTATCACTTTACAAACTGTAGGGACCAAATTTACCAAACTGTCAAACTTATACTACAGGGGCTAAAGTTGACAAACTGCCAAACTTAAACTGTAGGGACTGATTTGTAACAATACAAACTGTAGGGTATATTCTGTAATAATAACAAACCTGAGGGGGCTGCTCTGTAAATATCCCTTCATTTGAAATTCACGTCTGTTCCCTATGGACTTTATGTCCAAAACATTAAATCCAATCTCTGCTACTCTGCTCTCTATTGTTGACTTACGCAACCAACAAAAAAAGAAGATATCTTCTCACTTTGTCTTCAACCGACGATAGGGATGGCAAATAAGCCCAGGCCCGACGGGTAAACCCGAAACCCGAATCATCCGGGCCGGGTATAGGCCCGAATATTCGGGTATGGGACCGGGTATAGGACTGATAAATAAAAAAAATCGGGTTCAGGTACGGGCATGGGATTAATTGATACCCGCCCGATACCTGGCCCGTTACCCTGCCCGGATTACCCGATAAATTACCCGAAATATTTCACACACACACACACACACATATATATATATATATATATACTAGTTTTTGATACCCGTGCGACGCACGGGTGGTTTTAAAAAAAATAAATCCAACAATTTAAATATTATAATAAATGTAATTCGAAAATTGAAACTCGTGCATCGTACGGCGGTATTTAAAAAAATCAAAACTAAAATGTACTAATGATTCTTTATATCATCTAAGAATTTTTTTATTAGAAATATCCAGTTAAAAGTTTCAATGGTTCTTCTACAATAGGTCACTTTCACTTCCTAGTAAAATATAAAAATGATATAAACATTAGTATAATCTCTAAAACTTAAGAGAAAATTAAAGTTTGTATCATAGCCTTCTTCAATTATAAAAACAAACGCAAAAACAAAACCATTTGATTATAATCGTGCATGAATAATCTAAGAGTAGTCATAAGCACCACTCAAGGACACCCTTATGATACATATATTTAGGAATTTGTATAGCTAAACAATAAAAAAAATTATTGATATTAATTATATTGTTATATTTATTTAAGAAATAATTGTTTGTAAAAAATAATAAAATTAAGAATGCAATTATAACGATAATGTCTCTATTAAAAATTCATAAGAATTAATTTAGTTGTTTGAAATTACAATATTTAAGGCTTATTGGATTTAAAATTGACTTTTTTTTTTCAAATCCAAATCCCACATTTACGATATATAATTCAATCTTTAAATGTGTTTGACTTTTTTAGAATATAATTAAAGACGAAATTATACAGATTGTAATTAGACTCTTTCTATTTTTGAATAATCATAACTATATTATGAAAGTCAAATTTCATTTATTGAAAAAAATTTGAGCGGGAAAACCACAAAATGGATTGTTGTGGTGATGCCATGTGGCATCCAATCTTTTCATATATATATTATATAGATATATAGATATATATATATATATATATATATATATATATATATATATATATAGTGAAAAGTTCATTGTAGACACCCCCATAAGTGTAGACAAATAGACACCCTTTTTCACTATTAGATCTCTTGATCTAATGGTTGTGATTAATTTTTTTTTCTTTTTTTTTCTCATTAATTAGAAACTTTCACATGTGAAAAAGAGCTATTTCACATGCGAAAGTGTCTACAATGAACCTCACCCTATATATATGTAACTTTGATTTTCTTATATAAGTTTTTTCCATTACTTTTATATATTTAATGTGTTTATTCTCCTAAAAAATGTAGTAACTTATTCAAAAGAAACCAATGTATATTATAAAATGATTGAGCGTGACTATGAAGATGGTTACGAGGTAAATATATATACTCCAAGTCCTAAATATTATTTTTTTTTGTTCTTTTAGCGATGGTTTAATAATGGTATTTTCCTTTATTTTTTCCACTATAAGAATGACATGACAAATCAATGTAACATGTAGATTCATGAAAAGTCGAAACAAGTAATGTCATTGTTCAGAAAATGAACGTATTTCTTTTATATGTATTTTGAATATATGAAAGCGGACAATAACTCATTTTGGTATTATATGTATGAAACATTATATATTGTAGATTTGATATATTTTATTCTGTCTATATGTATTTATCTACATTAAAATCCAAACGGTTTTTTAACAAGCTAATGGGTAAACCCGATACCCGCGGGTTTGCCCGATACCCGATGGGTAATTACCCGATAGATACCCGAAGGGTAATGGGCCGAGTATGGGACACATTTTTTATTTCGGGTATGGGACTGGGATTACTAATACCCGTCCCACACCTGGCCCATTGCCATCCCTAACCGACGAAACAAGGCCGGCGATCAAAGAAAAAAAAATCAGCGACAAGTTAGTTACCGCGCATCGAGCCGGCGACCAACAACACAGAATCGTTGCACCACGGTCAAAATCCGGCAACCAAACCGGTCTTCTTCACCGCACGACACTGGCGATCCTTCTTCTCAAGTCCGGCGACAAGCCGGTTACCTTGCACCGAGCGAGCGACCTTCTTCTTTTGCTTACAACCACCACCACCACACCGGTTACCTTCGCACTCCCGCCGCTAAACCACGGCTACACGAACAATAACAACACTTCTCCCTCTCGGAGAAATTAGGCGATGGCGACAAAGACGAACCGAATTCCGATCAAACAACAACAACACAACGACACAACCGACGTCAACAAACACCGGTAAGCAGCTCGAACCAGAACACTTCTACCACCTCTCATACGACACCTGATTTCAAAATAATCGCCTGAACCGGTGACGACAGCGGAACAGAAATCGGTCGAACGAAGAACAACCAAGAACCGAGAACACGGATCTGATACCAATTGTCGGGGGACAACCAGGTCTCTATGGACTGCAAATCACACACTCACAATGCTATCACGCACACACTCGAAGTCACAAGAGAAAACACAAAAACGGAGACACGATATAGAGTGGTTCAGTCTAAACTGACCTACGTCCACTATTTAACTAGTAATATATTTCTTGTGCTCAAAGGAAACTGTTACAAGACATTCATATATATAGAGAGAGAATACTAGGGTAACAATGGGCTTGGGCCCAGGCCCATTAACCGGCCCATGTTGGCAATAAGCCACCATACCCAACACTAAATGGGTTATATATGACATGTCTTAAATTACTCATGTTGTCTAATTTACAGATGTCGTTTAATTTACCAGTGTTATCTAATTTACGGATGTTGTCTAAATTACGTGTTTTCTTTTAAAGTTTTCTATCGCTATAAATATAACTGCTTGTAATTATGATCTTTGGTATCGTGAGCTAATAAGGAAAACTCTAATTACAACCCGTAGACATAGGTCGTACCGATTGGACCATGTTATATTGTCGTGTCTCTTTTTCCCTTTCCATTTCCTGCGTGATAATGATTTTTGTGTCTGTGTTTAATTGCTTTCGCATGCTACTTGATTCCTAAGAGGGTATAAGAGCTTAGGCTCGTTGTACACTTGGAACAAACTGTCGAAACAATTCACAGAAGAGGTTTTCTGATTAGCTTGTTGATTGGCCGTGATTAGGGTTTGAACCCCTTGGAGTCTCTACCCCAAACCCTAGTTTTGATCGCCTACATAATGGCCCATCACGAAATTTGAAACATGAGTCGCGTGGTATGGCCAAGAATTAGGGTTTTCTTTGTGTCCAGGTTCTTTTACAAGGGGTACCGGGTTAAGAATTAAGCTGTTGGAAACAAGTTGTTGATTAGGGTTTCAGTGGCGGACCCAATATTTTATTTCAGGGGTAACGTTTAACGGAAAAATCGTTTCAGGGGTAACAAAATGCATAAAAAAATTCCCACTAGGCGGTATCAAGTTTTTCCACTACGCGGTAAAAGTTCAGGGGTAGCGAACCTCCTATGCTAGGTCCGCCACTGGTGGGTTTGGTGAAAACTTTTTAAGTTGCTAGATCTTATGGTTACGGTTAAGGTTTCGTTTTTTTTTTCAAGTTTATCCTGGTTATAATCAACCAAGGTTTGAAGAATTAGGTTCTATGAAATAATGGTGTTCGGGTTTAGATTTGTCTACAGGCTTATTATAGGAGCATATCGATTTACTATGACAGTGCTCAGTAGAACAACCGTTAAGTTCAGGTTCTTATTTGCTATCGTGATGGCTGGAAACAGAAAAGCATTGTTGTCTTTGACGAAGAACGTTCCATCTAACATCATGAAAGAAACCGTGACCAATAGTATGATGTTGGCTCTGTCGAACATGTACAAGAAACCATCAGCTGCCAATAAGGTGTTCTACTGATCTTGATGAAGGAGTTGTTTATGACAATGATGAAGGAAGGAAGCTCTATACTATGTCACACAAATAATCTAAATTCAATTCTATCTAGTTCTATGGGAATTAAATTTAATGGTGAGACTAAAGATAACTACCATTAGCTTCGTTGCCTACTAGCTAGTCCAATACACTTACTATTGATACTAGTTCTGTGTGGGCCAGTGGTATGACTTTTGAACTGATTAGAGATTTGGTTCTTGGTAAGGATATTAGACGTAAGAATCAAGGGGGTCATCTTCTTTCGAGTTGTTAAATATGTGCAGAGGTAGAAGGAATAACATAAACAATGGAGTCGAAGAAGAACTTCGTCTAAAACTAGGAAAGATATGAGAAGTTAGAGCTATCATGAGGTAAGACATGTTAAGAGTCAATGTCTAAAGAAGAAATAATTGAATATTGTTGCAGGGTATGTCTTGGATGATTAGACACTGATACCGAGTATGGAAGGCAATGGGCTATTCGGTCAAGGATTCAAGGGCTTCATTTCATGCTATACCCAGCGGGGAAATGATGATGAATATTTAATAGGAAGACTTTGGAAAGATACGGTTAACTAATGATCAAATTCTTGATATTATAGGCATGGGAGATGTTCGAGTTTAAATAAATATTATGTAAAGAATAAATACATTGAATAAACCAAATAAAATTCAAAGTTTTATTTAGGGGTATAAACGAGCCGAGCCGATCCGATCCGATCCGATCGGCTCATTTAGATTTAACAGAGCTCGAGCTCGGCTCGATTAGAATTTTATTTTTGAAGCTCGAGCTCGGCTCGTGAAGTAATGCTTAAGCTCGAGCTCGCTTGGGCTCAGCTCCTTTATTATTATTATTATTTTTTGTTTAATTATTATTATATGTAAATTTATATAAATTTAAAAGTATATTATTTATATAAAAAATAAAACATAATATTTACTTATTATAATAGTTTTTTAAAATATATATTATAAATTAAATAAAATTATATAAAGAAAAAGTTTGTTAAGGCTCGCGAGCCGGCTCGAGCTCGCTATGTAAAGCTCGGGCTCAAGCTTGTTTATTAAACGAGCCCTATTTCAAAGCTCGAGCTCGGCTCGGGCTCGTTAAGGCTTGGCTTGTTTCGAGCTTTTTATCAATTTGATCTCGAGTAGCTCGTGAACGGCTCCGCTCGTTTACACCCTTTAGTTTTATTAATAAAAAAGGACTATAAGTTATTAGAAGGAAATACAAGAAAAATGAACTCGGTCTCATTTGAAAGTTGAAATTGAAACAAACAAATTTAATGGCTCTAAAACAAAAAAAAGAGTTTGGGTGAAACAAGGCTCGATTGTCGTTAAG
>JBCNJP010012995.1:0-12974 GCA_039602395.1 Deinandra increscens subsp. villosa | reverse complement strand
GCTCGAACAAGTGAGGATACTTTTTTATGTATGGCATCTTATACATAAACCAAATAATTAAAATCCCTTCATTTGATTGGTTTTTAATTAAGAATTATTAATTTTTGGTGCTTAAATGCTTTATATTTAAATATTAGATGATTTGGAGGATAGTTGGTTATTAAATGATAAATATTTAAAATTCACAATTGATTTTGTTTCTAATTGAGAAATTTATGCAAATGAGATTTTTTAATTGAGAAATTATATAAGATATGGTACTTAATTGTTTTTATATGTGAATTTTAGGTGATTGGATGGTCCGTGGTGAATTTAGAAGAATTCTGGAAAAAACGGAAACGAAATCGGAGCTAGGGATTGAAAGTTATGGGTTATTAAAGAAAAAAAATAAATAATAATAACAAGCAGCAGCCCAACAGAAGCTTCTTTGGATCCAGCGAAAAAAGAAGAATAAGTTTTGAGGTCCACAGGAATCGAACCTGTGACCTCTATTTCTTCCTGCGAGAGTCCAGCCACCAGAGCAGCACTGATTCTTTATTGCAATCCTGGCTTGATACGCCTTTAAATGCTCAGTAAGCAGGCCCAGATTCGGCCCAGTTACCTGTTTTACATCAGAACTCGTTTTTTCCACCTATTTAAAGTTTGGCAGCCGTTTTTCATGGGGAGGGACCTCCGAAAAACCCTAGAAAAACCCCAAAATAAATCTAGAAACATGGAGGAAGATTAAGGGAGTAAGATCAAGACTTTTTTGGATAAAAGTTAGAGATTTTTGAAGCTTTCGGTTTGGATCTTCAATAGGTTCTTAATTTTTACTCCTTTAAACCTTGTTCTTGATCATGTTTGATGTCAAGATTAGATTTTTATTAGTTCTTACCATGTATCTTGGCTGATTTCATAGTAGCTTCACCTAGATGAGACGATTTTAGACCCGTTTGACCCGTTTGGGTGGCTTTTTACTATGAATATGTGAAAATTGCTTGGATGATGATTTGGAATTATTTATGATGATTTTGTATGCTGATTTGGTTTTGGTTAATGATGGATCATGTGGATTAATTGCCATATTTAGTAGAACTACTAGTATGTGCTAAATTATTTATTGTTAAATGGTTGACTTTTATGGGTCAAACGTTTGATGCTTGATAGGAGAACTCCTACTTGATGGTTTATCGTTGATTGGGGCTGATTTAGTGTGCTTCTCTATGAGATAGGTTTGAACAAATCATTTCATTTGCTAGACGCTTAGGTTAGCATTGTTTAATAGGGTAGATTCGTCGCGACCGTGGGTTTCGATCTTATTTATTCGTGTTTAGCGGTTTCTAGGTCATAAGTGTTTTAAATCATTATCGTTGCATGGTATAGGTACTATATAGAGAGACCTCTCGCGTAGTTTCCTATTTCATGTAGGATTAGGTTACTTTGACCGAAGTAGCTAATCCGTTAGGCAGTTTTCACATTTTTGCTATCCGTGCTTCATTTAGGATTTCCAGATTATTTGGGATGTGTCTATAGTCCTAGGTAATCCAGTTTTCCATATTAGAAGATAGTTTTCATGGTATTAGTCATCCGAGGGTCCGAGCGAGTCTAGAGGAGTCGAGTCTAGGTGATGCGTTCCCTTGTCTGGTTTTCCATCTTGTTATCCGGTTTTTAGCTGTTTTTGTCGGTTTTAGTTTATCTGCTTTGTTTTTAGTATAAATTCACAAATCTGATTTCTTCGGTTAAATATTAGCAACGATTCGGTATCGGGAGACTGTTGAGCGTCCACGGATTGATATCCAGTTCTTACCAATACTATACTGCATACGACGGGTGCACTGCCCTAGTGTGTAGTTTGGTCACTTGGTATTTACCATTTTAAAACTTGACCACAGTTTTATATATCCAAATTCTACGCATCAAGTTTTTGGCGCCGTTGCCGGGGACGCGTCAGATTCCGAGAAATATCCGAGCTAGTAGTTTAACCACTTGTTTGCTTTATCTTTTTACTTGTATTCTTTGCGTATTTTAGGTGTTAGTATGTTTATATGTTTTCGTGTTCCCTTTTCGTGTTAGTAAGACTTTTAGGTTAGTTTCTTTTCGTTTTCTATTTCTGTTTCGTTGTTTCTGTCGTATTTTTGTCTGTTTATGCGCATACGTCGCCGTTAGAGCCAATTTTCACCGTTATGTGAGCCAGAAAGAGTTTTCCATCACCTTCGACACGTGGAGGGCGCATTACCTGTGCTGATGGCTGTACCTGCAGATCAGAGGCGCACGCTTGCAGATTACGCCCGTCCCAACATCGATGGGACGTTGCCGAGTGTTATCCGTCCGCCGGTGGACGTGAATAACTTCCAGATTCAGCCTCAGGTCATCACTCTGATTATGGACTATGTTCAGTTTGACGGGTTACCTACTGATGACCCGATGACCCACATCGCGAACTTCCTTGAAATTTGCGACACTTTCAAACTTAAGGGGGTCCCCGCAGAGGCAATCCAGTTGCGATTATTCTCATTTTCCCTTCGCGGTGCAGCGAAGGCGTGGCTTCAGTCTCTCCCGCCTGGTTCTATCACGTCATGGGCTATTTTGGCACAGAAATTCATCTCAAAGTATTTCCCTCCATCGAAGGTTGCGATGTTCAGAAACAAAATATATTCATTCCTTCAGGACGACACAGAGAGTTTATATGAGACGTGGGAGCGATTTAGAGAGTTGTTGAGAAAATGTCCATCACATGGGATTGAGCTACACCAGCAGCTGCAGATTTTCTACAGCGGTTTACATCCACTCACACGACATACGGTCGACACGTCAGCTGGTGGGACATTAAGCAGTAAAACGCCCGAGGAGGCGCAAGAGTTACTTGAGGAGCTTGCTTTATACGATTATCAGTGGTCGAGCACGCCGAGTAAGATGACCCAACAGAGAGGAGTCCTCCAGGTTGACCCTATTACAGCTCTGTCCATGCAGGTCGAGGCGTTATCGAAGAAAATAGCCAAAATGCAGGTGATGGAGCAGCAAGTGAAGTACTGCGAGCTATGCTCAGGACCCCACGACATTACACGTTGTCCTATCGGGGGTAGCGCCGATTTCCACGATCAGTCTGATTTCATGTCCGGCCAGGCCCGCCCACCACCCAGCAATGCGTATAATTACAATACGGGGTGGAGGCCTAACAGTTCTAATCCCGCAAGATTTCAGCCGAGACCGCCACCGAGGCAACAGGGTTTCTATGACCCAGGGGTTAGCAAAAAGACACCGACAGATGATTCAGGTTTGAAGAATTTAACCGACATGATGTCTCAGTTTATCAAGCAGAATGATAAAACTTCACAGCAGAATGATCAGAGGATTTCGAGGACTGAGCAGGATATAGCTATGGTGGCCAAAGAGTTAAGTAATTTAGGAACTCATTTGCTTAATATGGAGAGAACCGTGGGCCAGCTCTCGAAATCAAGTGAGGGAAAACCAGGAGGATTGCCAGGGAACACACAGTCATATCCTAAGCAATACGTGAATGCAATCTTTTACCTGAATGACAACACCACTCCAGATCCAGAACCGGCGGTCAGTGCTGAGCCAGTTGATGAGGAGAGTGATGATGAGATAGACGAGGAGATTGAGGTAGAGGTTCCTGGGCAGGTGCAATCTAGGCTAAGCCCAGCAAGTACAGCACGACCTGAGGAGCCAGTAGTGGAGAAATATGTTCCCCCACCATACATCCCCCGTATTCCATATCCAGAGAGACTTAGGGATCAGCTTAGGGAAGAGCAGCATGAGAAACATCACCAGGCCGTCGTTCATCATTTTGGAATTAAAGATCACCCACCCGACCCACCTTCAGTTTTTATCAAGTCGACTAAATCATTTCAGGCCCCGCAAAAGAAGAAGTGTGGGGATGAAGCGAGCGTTAGATTGAAGAAAAAGCCGCCTGATAAGACACTGAAGGCTTCAGGGAGTGATAGGTCGTGGGTGGTTGACGTGTACCCCATGTACTTGCAAGATCGACATATGGGAGTTGAGCCTCTATTTGAGGAGTGGCGTATGTACGAGTCTGATGAGAGCATTTTTGGCAGTGAGGGAGGTCACATCCATGACCCCGGTTGACTTGATCGCGGGGCCGAGTCTGGCTGACGACTCGTAAATAAATTCAGCGCTTCCGGGAGGCAACCCGAGTACTTGTTTACTTTATTTTGCTTGTTTCATGCTATGTTTCTTTTTAGTAGTTTATTTTGACTGTTAGCTATTTGTTTACTTTAGTGTTTGTTTATTTTTCTTTTTCTCTTTTATGCGTTCTGTAAGTTTTGCAGGTTGTTATGAAGCATGCCACTGTTGGAATTGCATGGACTTATCATTTTGGTATTGCTTCATGGGGTTGGTAGGTAACTCACAGTTTGTGATCCGTCGGGTACTCAATCTCCATTCCCACGGTTCGCAAAGTGTGTTTTCATGAGTTTATTCAGGTTTGGATGATACGAGACCGTCACTTCATAAATGACAATCAACGGTCTGTATCTGGGCTTTTCTTGGGGTTGACTTTTGGTCAAAGTGGGCCGTTCACTTCATAATTGTCAAACAAACGGTCTATTTTGATCAAATGTTACTTTACTGTGGGTTGGTGCTGTTGAGCATTTGGTTGCAAATTGGCATGGCAAGTCTTCTAATGCACACATTGTGAATCGTCCGGTACTCAATCTCCATTCCGGGCGGTTTGCATGTTTGTGTTGTAGGCTTTGTTGACTTTTGGTTAAATGTCGGCCGTTCACTTCATAATTCACATCAAACGGCCCGCATTTGATAAATCGTCCAAGAACTCAAATTTTCAAATATTTTTTTTAAAAGTGCCAAATTTTGCAATCCGATCGCTTTTGTTTCATTTTGGGTTATGTCTTCTTCCAGATTCATCACGGGACCGCCAGCTACCTTGATTAACCGATTTAGTGATTATCCGAGTTGTATTTTTTTCATTTTGCATTCATTTGTTGACACACAACTCGAGATATTTATGCTTTATTGATTTATATTTGTTATTGATATGATTTGGTTGTGCTTGGATGATAGTTTGTTCTGGCGAGACGGTTCTGGCATGTTCGTCGAGAGCTGTTTCATGATGCATACTTTGATTGTGGAGGATTTTTGGCATTAGTGGATTCAGCTCTGGCACCTGTTCAGTCAAGAGCTGGTTCGATTCATTTTTCAGCATCCAGACACTGGCACATGACAGTGATAGGGGAGTATTTCAGTTCCCTTTCCCCTTTATTTTGTTTTGTTTAGCGTACATTAGGGACAATGTACGAATTAAGTGTGGGGATGGGGGTCAATTGAACTGAAATTGTGAAAAATTTTCAAATTTTCTTATCATATCCCCCTATTTTTAGTTGAAATTGAGATTTTTTTGCCCGTCTTATTGCACATGGAAGTGGGCCCGTTGATGTAATTCGTGACGTTTTGCTCGCCTATGTATACGATGCTTGTCTCTAGTCAAAACCTTTTCTTCGAGTATCTTGAAAAAGTATTTCCAAGCAAGTGTTTTTCAAATAAAATCAATAAATGGAATGCTTTACTTAGTGAAACTATCGGATGGGGGATTGATTGCTTGCATCATATCGGTAGCCCTTTTCCATCCGTTTTCGTGAGATATTTGAGCCTTAAATTGCATTATATGTTACATTTTTTACTCACTTTCGTTTGGTTGAGTGTTATGCCATCATGCGCTTTCATTTTAGAACTTGTGTTGTTTATACGCGTTGAGATCATGAACTAAAATTGGGCATAGAAATGATAGAGGCATTAGGATTACCCTTTTGATTTAGCCTTTTTCTTTGATCTTATCATTTTTCCTACCCTAAAACATTACCCCTTAGAAAAACCCGTTGAGCCTTTTTCCTTCTCGTTTGATTTTCCTACTTTTTGACCCATTTAGCCTTTTGTTTAGCCTTTATTTTTGTTCTTAAACCCCTGTGTGAAGAATCCGGATTAGTTTAGGATTTTGTGTATATATTGCTTAGTTTTATCAAGTTTTATTTAGTTCAAAAAAAAAAATTGGTGATTAAGTGTGATTCTCCTAGTACTCAATCTCCATTCTAGGAATTCATATGAGATTGCAAAAAAAAAAAAAAAAAGAAAAAAAAAAGAAAAAAAAAGAAAAAAAAATGATGAAA
The DNA here is from genome assembly GCA_039602395.1 of Deinandra increscens subsp. villosa. NCBI lineage: Eukaryota > Viridiplantae > Streptophyta > Magnoliopsida > Asterales > Asteraceae > Deinandra > Deinandra increscens. The sequence goes on along the minus strand of JBCNJP010012995.1, from coordinate 6,834 downwards.
AAAAAAATGATGAAAAAAAAAATGCAGAAAATTCTAGCTCATTATTGGAGGTCATAGACCTAAGATAAAGCGAAAAAATATATATATATATATATAGTTTTTCTTAGTTTGTGTGTTCGGGTCGAAATTACCCGATTGTTGTTTATTTTTGTAAATAGTTTGATAGTTTAGTTCATTTGTTCATAGTCCGGATCTCTAAGCACTTCGCCACTTTCACATTCCCATTCCATACCCTAAACCCTAGCCTAACATTACAACCCTTTTGAAAGTCCTCTTGATTTATGTTCGGTTTTATGTTATTTGGTGGAGATGTGATTTCAATACAAGCCTATGACAATGGGGTGCATGTTTGGCCTTGAGTGATTCACTTAAATCGATGATCTTTTTAATCATCTATCCACTAAATTTCGCCAAGTTGAGTGATCATTGTGAGGGGTATGATGCTTGTTTGATTGAACCTTGGTGTGTGTTGAACTAGTAAGCATTTCCATGTTTTTAAATAAATGTCATAATTGCTTGTTGGATTATAAATCTTTTGAAAGATGTAAATCTTGAGAATTGGTGATGCATATAGGCTTGAGTAGTTGCATTGGGTTGGGTGGACATTGCGTTTTCGATTGGCTTGTGGAAGTGTTGCATAAGATTTTGCTTGAGGGCAAGCAAGCTTTAAGTGTGGGGATATTTGATGTATGGCATCTTATACATAAACCAAATAATTAAAATCCCTTCATTTGATTGGTTTTTAATTAAGAATTATTAATTTTTGGTGCTTAAATGCTTTATATTTAAATATTAGATGATTTGGAGGATAGTTGGTTATTAAATGATAAATATTTAAAATTCACAATTGATTTTGTTTCTAATTGAGAAATTTATGCAAATGAGATTTTTTAATTGAGAAATTATATAAGATATGGTACTTAATTGTTTTTATATGTGAATTTTAGGTGATTGGATGGTCCGTGGTGAATTTAGAAGAATTCTGGAAAAAACGGAAACGAAATCGGAGCTAGGGATTGAAAGTTATGGGTTATTAAAGAAAAAAAATAAATAATAATAACAAGCAGCAGCCCAACAGAAGCTTCTTTGGATCCAGCGAAAAAAGAAGAATAAGTTTTGAGGTCCACAGGAATCGAACCTGTGACCTCTATTTCTTCCTGCGAGAGTCCAGCCACCAGAGCAGCACTGATTCTTTATTGCAATCCTGGCTTGATACGCCTTTAAATGCTCAGTAAGCAGGCCCAGATTCGGCCCAGTTACCTGTTTTACATCAGAACTCGTTTTTTCCACCTATTTAAAGTTTGGCAGCCGTTTTTCATGGGGAGGGACCTCCGAAAAACCCTAGAAAAACCCCAAAATAAATCTAGAAACATGGAGGAAGATTAAGGGAGTAAGATCAAGACTTTTTTGGATAAAAGTTAGAGATTTTTGAAGCTTTCGGTTTGGATCTTCAATAGGTTCTTAATTTTTACTCCTTTAAACCTTGTTCTTGATCATGTTTGATGTCAAGATTAGATTTTTATTAGTTCTTACCATGTATCTTGGCTGATTTCATAGTAGCTTCACCTAGATGAGACGATTTTAGACCCGTTTGACCCGTTTGGGTGGCTTTTTACTATGAATATGTGAAAATTGCTTGGATGATGATTTGGAATTATTTATGATGATTTTGTATGCTGATTTGGTTTTGGTTAATGATGGATCATGTGGATTAATTGCCATATTTAGTAGAACTACTAGTATGTGCTAAATTATTTATTGTTAAATGGTTGACTTTTATGGGTCAAACGTTTGATGCTTGATAGGAGAACTCCTACTTGATGGTTTATCGTTGATTGGGGCTGATTTAGTGTGCTTCTCTATGAGATAGGTTTGAACAAATCATTTCATTTGCTAGACGCTTAGGTTAGCATTGTTTAATAGGGTAGATTCGTCGCGACCGTGGGTTTCGATCTTATTTATTCGTGTTTAGCGGTTTCTAGGTCATAAGTGTTTTAAATCATTATCGTTGCATGGTATAGGTACTATATAGAGAGACCTCTCGCGTAGTTTCCTATTTCATGTAGGATTAGGTTACTTTGACCGAAGTAGCTAATCCGTTAGGCAGTTTTCACAGTTTTGCTATCCGTGCTTCATTTAGGATTTCCAGATTATTTGGGATGTGTCTATAGTCCTAGGTAATCCAGTTTTCCATATTAGAAGATAGTTTTCATGGTATTAGTCATCCGAGGGTCCGAGCGAGTCTAGAGGAGTCGAGTCTAGGTGATGCGTTCCCTTGTCTGGTTTTCCATCTTGTTATCCGGTTTTTAGCTGTTTTTGTCGGTTTTAGTTTATCTGCTTTGTTTTTAGTATAAATTCACAAATCTGATTTCTTCGGTTAAATATTAGCAACGATTCGGTATCGGGAGACTGTTGAGCGTCCACGGATTGATATCCGGTTCTTACCAATACTATACTGCATACGACGGGTGCACTGCCCTAGTGTGTAGTTTGGTCACTTGGTATTTACCATTTTAAAACTTGACCACAGTTTTATATATCCAAATTCTACGCATCACTTTTTCTTCATCTGATCCTCTCGTTCCCAAGTATATTCAGGTCCACGCTTTGAGTTCCATCGCACCTTGACGATCGGAATCTTGCTACGTTTGAGGGCTTTCTCCTCGCGTCCCATGATTTCTACCGGTTGCTCGATAAATCTCAAATGTTCGTCGATTTCCAATTCCTCCAAGGGAATTATTTCGATGTCTTCAGCCAGACATTTCTTTAGATTGGAAACGTGAAACACGTTGTGAACTCCATCGAGTTCAGCAGGGAGTTGCAATCGATAGGCCACCGGGCCTACTTCCCCAATAATTTCAAACGGACCGATGTAGCGAGGATTCAACTTTCCACGCCTCCCGAAGCGTATCACTCCTTTCCAGGGAGATACCTTCAACAATACTTTGTCACCCACCTCAAACTTTAGAGGTTTTTGGCGTTTGTCGGCATAACTCTTTTGTCGATCACGCGCTGCAGCTAGCCGTTGCCTGATTTGAATAATTTGCTCGGTCATATCACGGATGACTTCCGGTCCAGTGAGTCCTTTCTCACCTGTTTCGGCCCAACACACGGGCGATCTACATTTTCTGCCATAAAGTGCTTCAAAAGGTGCTGCACCGATGCTTGAATGATAGCTATTGTTGTAAGAGAACTCCACCAGAGGAAGGTGAGTCTCCCAATCTTTTCCAAAGTCAAGAACGCAGGCTCGGAGCATATCTTCTAAGGTTTGAATGGTTCGTTCCGATTGACCATCTGTTTGTGGGTGATAGGCTGTACTCATATCTAGTCGGGTTCCCAACGCTTCTTGCATTGATTGCCATAGCCGGGAAGTAAATCGAGGATCTCGATCAGAAATGATAGTCTTAGGTGTCACATCCCATTTTTCGTTTATTTTCTAAATATGTTGCGGAAGTCTTACGTGGTAGTAATTAATTAAATAACTCATAGTTTTAGCAGTTTTGATAAGTGAAACATATTTTATATAAAAACACTTTTCATTTACAAAATTGGGGTACACTAATTACCCCTAAGTGTTTTACAAAAGATAAGATAGATCAACTATCTCATAGTTAGGTCCCCATACATTTCACAACTACTAAAACATAATAAACACGTGGTAGCATAGCACGAATTCTCCCACGTACACCCAGATCCACACGTCAAAGCACCCCATTAGTTACCTGAAAAATAGTAAAAACCACAATGTCAACACTAGGTTGGTGAGTTCACTAATGAAAACGTTTCTGTTTCCACTTCATTATTTAGTCCCATTTATTCAACTTTTGTGAATCTAGGGAGTGAATCTAAATGGAGAATATAATATGGTTTCGTAAACTAGCTAGGTTTACGATGTACAAACTGAAAGTAAGCTCTAGATCAAAACTAGACCCATGTTCGATCGTATTTCTCACCATGTTTCACGACCAGAGCGACTGATCAGTGAGAGCGGGTGGTCAACCCCAGTAGAATCTACTAATACATCTCACGCTGCTTTAATGGTCTAGAAGGCATTGTTCTAAATTCCAAATTCCAAATTCCAAATTCAATTCAGGCCTGGCTCATCTTGTTATGAGCATGCGCCGACACCCACATTCAATTTCGTACCCATAATATTCTCAGTCAATTCATTCAATTCAAAATGCATTTTCAATAATAAGCCCAAAATATTCAACAAAATATATCAAATTAAATTGGGGCATTAAGTTAGTGAAACTCACATTTGCCTGGTTGTGCAATTTGTGTCTCTATGTGTGAATTTTCAAAGCCTCGGTCCTATTTCCATTAATATCAAGTTAGTTTAGGTATTTCTAGCTAATGTGTCAAGTTCTGAATTTCTCAAGTATTCGGCAAAATGACGATTTTGCCCTTAGTCGTCTAATTTCTACAATTAAGGCATAATAACTTAATCTTTGGTCATAAAATTTTATCATAAGGCCCATTATATTCTATTTACTTGATTATTATTATTCTTAACTTTATAACACCATGCTTTCGAATTTTTCCTTAATTTCTAGCCAAATAACTTGTTTTTACGATTTTTCGGTAACGGTTTTTAGCTCATATTCCTTCTATATTCTAGTTTCTATTTTTCCAATATTTTTATATGTTTCCTAACCATAAATAATCTGTTTTAAGCCCTTCGGCTACTGATCTCTTTTGTTTTTATATTTTATACCAAATTTTTACCGAATTATCCCGTTTTAATGCTTAATTTTATCGTTTTAAAGGTTCGGGTGCCATTTTCTTCTAAGTTTTCAATTATTTTCACTTATTTTAGTTGTCTACTGTCTAAAATATGCTCTTAAATTTTTCTATATTTTTCCACCAATTTATTCTATTTTTAAGCATTTTTAGCTAATTTTAAGCATATAAATTCCATTTTAATTATTAAATAAATTCTAAAAATTCTAGAAAATTTTTATAAACCATTACTACTGATAACTAAAGTTTTCCTACTGACCAAACCAAATTTTTCGGATTTTTGACCTATTTTCACATTTTTCATACATTTAATGCATTTAAAGCTTTAAAAGTCACATCTTTAATCATTGCCTTTATCTCCACTTTTATACTCCAAGTTTTTATGACTAGATTGGTTCTTTTTATACATAAATATTTCTGATCTTAATTTAGTTTTTATAATTCTTAACTATTTTATATAATACCCACATATTTAACTTCATAATTTTCCAAATATTACATATTTATGGTGTACCGCTCGTGTTTCCTCATAACCGACCATTATAGGCGGAATTACCATGAGAAATAGTCACGGGGTTTAGTTTAGTGACAATCGTTACCGACCGTGTAGGCGTCATTGACGACCATGAGGCGGATTTACCACAATTGTGACACTAATTGTTGATTTTATTTAACCTTTTTGTTACAACCTTCAAGTATTTACATAAACATATATATTTATAAAATTTTCGGATTTTATTATAAAATCCAAAGGTTTCATGACTTGATTTTATGCATATCATCATCAACTACCAAGATCAACATAAACAACTACTTTAACTTTCATGAAATCACATAAAATCATAAAAATCACATGAAATCATAGCTTTTTCCTTCATGCATGTATCATCTAACTCATTAGTTGATGATTCCCTTCAAGAACTTTATGTTTTATCTTAAGTAATCATGTAATCTTTCATAAAATTCAAGTTTTTGATCTAGATTCAACATGCATGGAGGTTTCTTGATGATCCAACTTGAACCCTAAGCTCATCACACACAAACACACACTAACACACATCACGATTTGTGTGTGTGTGTGAGTGTAGTTTTTCACTTATTCTTGTGTTTTGAAGCTTGATCCTTCCAAATCCTACCATAACTTATCATTATTTGATGTTGGTTCTTGGATTTGGAAGTGGGTTTCGAAATTTTAAGAAGAAGAATAGATGAAAGTAGCTTACTTTGAAGCTAGAGAGTGTGTTGGTGTTCTTGGTTCTTGAAGATGGTTGAAGATTCAAGTGGGTGTTCTTGAAAGATGATGAAGATTTGAAGATGTTCTTCATTTTGAAGGATGAATGTTTGAAGATTCAAAGAGATGTGTGTGTTTTAGAGAGAGAGAGAGATCAAGAAAATGAAGTGAGGTGGGGGTGTGGGGGGGGGGGGGGGTTCTCGGCCGAACCATATAGAGGGGGAGAGAGATTTTTAAAAAAAATTTATTTAATTTGTGTTGTGTGTGTTTGTATATAAGTTATAGATTTTAATAAGTAATCATAACTTATCAAAGCTTTACACAACCTATCAACTCTCCATTTAATATAACTTGTTTTACACCCTTATACATATACATATATATACGAAATACATGCATACATACCCATCTCCTTTCAATTTTTATAATTCTCTAGCTAATACACAGTGTATGTCGCGTTTTACGGATATTTTTCCGAGTCCAATAGATTTCAATATTTATACCAAAATTCATGAAATTAAATTACGCTCAGAACCGTATAGCTATTTTTCAGTTTCGTCACACTTGGTCGGAGACCAAAAGTCGTGACGTTTTTATACGATCCGAACTCATTATTGCGTAATTTTCTCTAATTTATCACCAATCGAACATAAGACTTTTTCTAAAGTCTTTATCTTATTTAAACTCATAGTTTAAACCAAACGAAATATTTTATTCGTTTCGTTGGTCAATCCGCAGTGACGGCTTTCAATATTCAAATAATTCACGTAATCATAATTATTTTCAAATAGATCCTAATAAATCCTAGATTTTTATAATTAATCTAAAAATTAAAGTGACGGATGTCACATTAGGCACAC
>JBCNJP010012994.1:0-12977 GCA_039602395.1 Deinandra increscens subsp. villosa | reverse complement strand
AGTACGTAAGGACCATTACTAAGAAAAGAGGCTAGGAAGCCTCGAGTGTAAGTGCATAAGTGTGTGTTTTGTGTGTGAGGGACCTTGTGAGTTCGAGAAGGCATGTTTAGGAAGCATCCAAGAATAAATAGCAAAGTAAGGCATTCTAACATGAGCAAGTCATGTGGACACCTAAGGTATAGTCTATGTTATCCATTTCTAATAACCTAAATCCCTATAGCCAAGGCTCTGATACCAATCTGTCACACCCAAACCAACGGCGGAATACGTTGGGGCATGAGGATTGTTCAGATGCTCATGACAACTAATATAGTTACCAAATTTAAACATGCCACTCATTAAACATAAATAATGTCATTCAACTAGTAATATCCAAACAAACAAATAGAAAGACTTATTTTAATCTTAATCTAGGTCCAAAAGCATGTCCTAAGCGTCCACGATAAATCATCAGTTATGTCCTGCAACACGTACAAATAATAAAGTCAACTACTGGAGTTGGTGAGTAAACATAGGTTTGGCATAGAATGTAAGTAAAACATGCGATCTAACGTTACGTGGAAATGCACAAGTATGAAAGAACATGTAATGAAATAGAGCAAGTACAAATGGAGTGCATAAACCCATCCTAACACTTAGGTTACCAATCACTCGACGCCAAAACTGGTCAAGTCAAGTGGGACGCACCCCAATAGATCTATTATTAGAACCCAGTCATTTTACAGTTAATGTTACGCGAATGATCATGAAACATAACGAACGAGCAACATGCAATATGACATACAGTTCACATACAAGCAAAACACACAATAACAAACAAGAATCGCATTTAAGTTAAATGAAAAATATATAGTATGAAAGATCGATAAGTGTACATGTTACACCCCAAAATATAAAACAAAAATGGGGCTATGAATACTCACCTGATAAACTAAGCAGGTGAAAAAGAACAAGCAACGCACGAGAATAACTAACCCTGATGAAAACCTAAAGAATTCGAAGAATTGACAATTGTAAAGACCGAACGATTAGACTATGCTTTAAACGATTAATTGGGGAATTTATTTATTATTTATGTCAAAAATATTTTATTTAATAGTTATTGTTACTAAAAGACCCTTTTATGATCATAAATGCCACTTTTGATAATTATGTAAGGTTTAGGGTTAAAATTGTAATTTCTCAAACTTAGGGGTTAATTATGTCAATTCAACAAAGTCTTAGATATATAATTTTCCAGAATTTTAGGTTTATTATATAATTACTAAAACATCATAACAATTCTGAAAATTTCATATCTTTAGTAAAATTACACTTTTACCCCTTAAGTTTCAATAGTTACATAAATGGCCCAAAAGTTGTAATATTTTGCGACGGTCATATTTAGACTTATGAAAACCTTAACATATGTTTATTAACATCCCAGAAGTGGGTTAGTAAGTTTCATTTGCTACAAAATTGTTAGATTAGAAAACTATGTGATAAAACACTTACTTTAACGGGTCAAAACGCATAACTCTTAAGTTTTTTTAAAAAGTCAGTTTTGATGGTTTGGAAACATCATAATATACTTAAAATATTATTTAGGACAGATTACAACCCTTGGTAAATGGTAATTGTGATTTTTGGTAGTTTTTTCCCAATTAAAGTGTGCGTTTAAGGTTTGACTTTTAACACAAAGGAGTTTTGGTCAAATCTAGAAATGGCGTATTGTAAACCACACAAAAACAAGAAACTTTGATGAAGAAACTTACTCGTGAAAGTCGAAGGGAGCTGGTCAAATCAGAAGGTCAAACTGCTGGACTTTGACTTTTGAAAACGCAAACGGTTGGACAAGGTACGAAATTGAGGCTTCAAGAAGCTTGAGAGATGTTCATAGGAGCAATATCAACTGGTATTTATAGTGTAGGGGTCGTCTAGGGTTTGTGTTTGATAAAAAAGAAAGTCTTGGAGAGAAAGTCTAGAAAATTAAGAAAGGAAATTATTAAAATTGATTATGGAAGTCAATTTAATCATGGAATTGGCTTGGAGAAAAAGTTAGGGGACTTTAGGATCGAAATACAGAAAAAAACCAGACCAAAAACGAGATAGAAATGAGGATTTTAGGCCAAAAATAGCCTAAAATTCGAGCTGGTGGCGAACAGGTTATGTTTAGGAAACAATATAAACTTGGAAACCAAATCTAGATCACTAAAGATGGGTGGCCACAATCATTAAGGCCCTGAACCTTAGACCCAGAGGTCACTGGTTCGAGACTTGGTGCCAGCAACACCCTCTTATTATTATTATTTTTTCTTCCTTTCATTCTTTGTTCATTTAATTGTTTTTTCTTCTTTTCGCTCGCACACCTTCGTTACTTATCCGAATGACCTCAAATTTTAAACACAAGCTCGAAATATATGAAAGAACATCATGAGACTAAAAAATATGATTTTCGAGCTTTGCGGATCGTCCGGTTAATTCCCGAATGCGCACGAAAACCGAGATTTTGTTATTTGCGTTTTGACATCGATTTCCACGAAACTTCACACGGACCTACTTGTGTGCGTGACTAGTAATACCCACAAGTTTAATACGTGTTCGGATTCGCGTAATTGCTCGGTTTGACTTAAATAACAAAAACGATCGAATTAACAATTTAAAATGCAATAAATGCAAGACATCCAAACGATTCCTGAAGGATTCATTAAATAACATAAGTACACATATCCAAATGATAAGCGAGATAATAAACTGAAATATAACATGATCCTTCATTGATTAACAATCAAGACTACAAGTTCGGGTCGGGTACAATCAAATGAAAAAAACCAAAATGTTACAGTCTCCCCTACTTTAGGAAATTTCGTCCAAAAATTTAATCTCGAGAAGACTGTGTGAACAGGTGCGGATATTTGGTCTTTATTTGGTCTTCACGTTCCCATGTAAACTCTGGTCCACGTTTAGACTCCCAACGAACTTTGACAATTGGAATACGATTGCGCTTGAGGTGCTTGATTTCACGATCCATGATTTCCTCAGGTTTCTCAACAAAATGCAGAGACTCATCGATCTGGACGTCCTCAAGTGGAACATGGAGGTTCTCGTCAGCCAAACATTTTCGAAGGTTTGAAACATGGAAAGTAGGGTGGACATTAGCCAATTCAGGGGGAAGATCAAGTCGATAAGCCATTTTTCCAACTTTCTCTAGGATTTTGAAAGGGCCAACGTAACGAGGTGCTAGTTTTCCTTTTTTGCCAAATCTAAAGACGCCTTTCCAAGGAGATACCATTAGGAGTACAAGGTCGCCTTTTTCAAACTCAAGGGGTCTGCGTCATCTATCAGCATAACTCTTCTGACGACTTCTAGAAGCGAGCAAATGATCACGAATCAGGGAGATTTTATCAGTCGTTTCCTGAATCAACTGAGGACCCGTGATTTAAGATTCACCGACCTCGGTCCAACAGATAGCTTCGAACGGGGCCATATCAATGCTCGAATGATAGCTATTGTTATAAGAGAACTCGATCAATGGCAAAAACGAACTCCAACTTCCACCATAATCAATGACACACGCTCGAAGCATGTCTTCGAGAGTCTGAATGGTGCGCTGAGATTGACCATCAGTTTGAGGATGGTAGGCCGTGCTGTAATCTAATTGAGTCCCCAAAGAAGAATGAAGAGATTGCCAGAAATGCGACATAAAACGACTATCGCGATCAGATATGATACTCAAAGGAGTGCCATGGCGGCAAACGATCTCATTGAGATAGATCTGAGCCAATGTCGCGGCTCCATCGCTCTCGTGGATAGGGAGAAAATGAGCGGATTTAGTTAAACGATCGACGATGACCCAAATGGTATCATATCCTTTAGAAGTTTTCGGAACTTTCGTAACGAAGTCCATTATGATATCCTCCCACTTCCAAAGGGGAATTCTCGGCTGCTCGAGTAAGCCGGCAGGTCATTGGTTCTCGGCCTTGACTTTGGAACAAGTAAGACATTTCGCCACGTAAAGCGCAATGTGCTTCTTCATGCCGGGCCACCAATAGAGCTTGCGGAGATCAAGATAGATCTTATCAGTACCGGGATGAATGGAATAACGAGACTTGTGAGCCTCGTTCATGATAATCGCCCGAAGATCGTCTCGGTCGGAAATCCAGAGACGATCCAAGAAATAGAGAAGACCGTCTGATTTGGTCTCGAATTGAAGCTCAGCTCCACAAGATAAATCATTATGCAAATTACCCTCATTGACTAACGTGTGTTGAGCCTCAAGGATACGAGCTTTAAGATTGGTCATATGATGAGAGCTCTGAAATAGAATAAGCTTGAGATGCTCTTTTCGAGTTAGGGCATCAGCCACGACATTTGCTTTCCCAGGATGATAGCGAATTTCCCAGTCGTAGTCATTTAAGAGTTCAACCCAACTTCGCTGGCGCATGTTGAGTTCCTTCTAATTGAAGATGTGTTGCAGGCTTTTATGGTCAGTGTAGACTACGCATTCAGTGCCATAAAGGTAATGTCTCCAAATTTTCAAGGCAAATAGACCTCACCTAACTCAAGATCGTGCGTCGTATAATTTTTCTCATGTGTCTTGAGTTGCCTTGACCCATATGCAATCACCTTTCCCCGTTGCATGAGCACGCAACCGAGGCCTTGATTTGAGGCATCACAATAGACCACGAAGTCATCATTTCCATCAGGAAGAGTTAAGATAGGAGCATCGCATAATTTCTGTTTGAGAATCTGGAATGCCTCTTCCTGAGTAGGACCCCACTCGAAAGGTTTACCTTTTTGTGTTAAGGCTGTGAGTGGTACTGCGATACTTGAGAAATATTGGTGATTGATTGAGAATCGGTGAATATCGTGAATTATGTGAAAATTGATACGTGAATTTAATTTCATGATCGTAAGTTGTTATATGGCAAGTTGATACTTGATTTTATTGGATTTGCTGTGATAAAAATGATGGTGAATTGAAAATGGGAGAAAACGTTGAAAACTTTGACCAAAAATGCGAAAAACTGACAAAACGGGTTGCGGTCAACAAAAGTCAATAGAGCTGCCAGACGGACGCTCTAGGCGTATCGCCTGGAGCCTATGGGAGTTGTAAGAGATACGCCTACAACCCAGTTTTCAGCAAAACCCTAATTCTCCACTATTTAATCACCATTAGCCCTCATTTCTCCATTTCATCACCCCCAGATGTCATTACAACCCCATTTACGTCTCTTATCATCCTTCTACTCATTTCTCATCAAGATCGAAGCTATATTACAAGATTGAAGCCCCAAATCCATCCTTTATCATCCTACATCATTCGGTATGTGATTTCATGTGTTTTCCTTGTGTTTAAGTTGTCAAGATTCATGCTTTATGATAGATCTAGGTCTGATCTATAATGGTTTGATGATATCAAGTGTAGATCTAGTGTTTGACATGATAAAGATTGCATCTTTTGATAATAAATGAGGCTTTTATGCATGATGATGTGTTATGAGCTAGATTTACGGTTTTTGATGAAAAATCATGCATGCATGTGAATAAAGGTTGATGATTTGTGCTAGATCTATATTGTAATGTTTAGATAATGATAGATCTAGGGTTGTTGAGGCATAAAGTTGATGACTTTGCATGAGATCTATGATGAAAACATGATTTCGGTTGCCATGCATGCAATATCTTGAATAAAGGCATATGATTGTTGTTAGATATGCTATGTGAGCATGTAATCTAGGTTATTAGATGCATGAAGGTGTATAAAGTTGTGAACTTGATAATCAAATGCATGCGGATAATTTTATAAAAATTATTTACATGAAAATATGGTGAAATAGCCGATTATAGCAAGTTAGCTTACATGCATGTGGTTGAGAATCTATGATATGGTTTAATACATGCTAAATGATGATCTATATGATCTGTATGGGAGAATGATATTATGTGAACATGGATTTTGCCTACATGTGGTAAATATATATTTATCGGTAAATAAATAAATTAAAAAAATTGCATAATTATAAGCATGAAGTTACTTGGATATGTGTTTGCATGTGATATGTTAAATTGATTATGAGTTATACGTGTATACAAGTCCTTAGTCTCCTACCTCGGATGGAATGACAAGACTTTGTAAGATTGTTCCATCGATCGTACATCGTATACGCGAGATAATATCTTAAGTCATCGTAACGCATATATTCATCATGATACAATGTGTTCTATATGAGATACGTGTTAGGTTATGAATAGGAAACCTAAATGTGATCACCAATATGTTCTAAAGTCCACTTATCCAATGTCCGCGAATTATTGGGATGTTCGGTCAAACACGGTTAACACTTACACGGTTATGTGTCATAGGTGAAGTCTAGTAGGTCTTCACTACTTCTCAGTGGTTGGTTGATTGGAATAGCTTAATTGCACCCTAAGGTGAGATCACGGCCCCACTTTTACTATTTAACACTTTTGCGGGAGAAGACATGTGGTAAACTTTTACGGTTTCCGAACTACTTTATTGTTTTATATACTAGTTCGTAAATAGTAGACGAAAGACATGCAAGGGATTCCTTCCACTAATAACGTAAGCCATTTTATATCAGTGATAACGGGGAAATGTTTGGTAGATATACTGGGTCTGACAAACCCTGCACGTGCTAGCCGCACTAGCTCCTACTGGCCCTTGGAAGGGAGAGGAACGGGTATAATATTGTCCTAACTCGGTGTTATGTTCCGCATTATAGCACAACCGGAAGGAAAAAACTTAAGTCTGTCAGTTATGGTGATTACGAATTCCTACTAGTTTATAAACGAAGTTATGTAGCTAACCCAGGTATATAAAATACTATGTAATAAAAATGCAATGTTTTGATAAACTGATTTGATTAAACTTGTTTTCGGGAATGGGATTCCTGCCGGGTTACGTCTCGATGAGAGTAACTAGATAAACTTATATTTTCTGGAAAATGATGTTTCCTACTCTTAAACTCTGTGAATTCACCAACCATGCATTGACTCTTTACATTTTTCTTCTCAGGTCCTTAGGAGGAAGTCGCTAAGGCACGCACGCTTAGGATCATTGGTATTTGGTCTGCATTGTCATGTTTGTTTTAAACTTGCTAATATCGCCTTGGGCGAAATACTTATTAAACTATTTATGTTTTGCTTCCGAAACATTTGTTTTAGATAACTAATGGTTTGTCGCTTCCGTAAATGTTTTCTAAACTCGTAAATGCTCCCGTACTGTTTTTGGATAATACTACGTATCTCTGATAAAAACCAATTTTGAAACATGTTTTGGTTATTGAGTCGAGCATGTAGATGTTTGATGTGTCTGATGACTCAGATCCTGGTGGTGGTCACGACAGTCGCGGTTGCGCCACCACTCGCGCCCCATGTCCGCGGAGCCCCCAAGGGCGACAGGCTTTTCGTGGGGTGTGACACATAACAAGCTAAACTACACTTCAATTTCGATTATTGTAGAACATAAGCCATGTCGATTGCAGATATAATTTGTCCAACTTTAAACTCAGAAATAATCATACTCATACCATCTGGATATGTTAAAGTATTGGTTAGATTTGCATTGACCAGTGTACCCTACACTATCAGACATACTCAGTATGCTTTTGCTTATCACACATTGTGATTTCACTTGTGATTTAACACCTAGTGATGTAATCATGATATTGTCAACTATATTCCATACAAAAAGAAATAAGAACGTTAAATCGTCTACCTTAAGGTCGATCTTTTGATACGCAGATAAGGCCTCGGATTTAACAAAATAAGAAAATAAAACAAGTTGAAATTGTATAACTCAACAACAATCATGTAAGTCTTGTGGACACGCATAGAACGTCCGATGAGTTATACGAAACACCAAGAAAATAAAGCAGAACCTTAGATGAACAACTATTAGGTCGGTCTTGTGGACACATGTATAAATCTTTGCAAAATGAACACATGTATACACAGTGATTTCTGCTTTATCATGTCGGTCTTGTGTTCATTTTGTAGAGATAGTCCGATCTTTTTCATATGTGAATAGAAAATGAGAAATCACTGTTTAAATCTTTGCAAAATGAACACATGTATACACAGTGATTTCTCATTTTCTATTCACATATCTTTTTCTTGATGTATCATGAGATATGCATCAAGATGTTTTCCACTAGGTCAAGCATCAGATTTAGAATATATCACATTTGTATACTTTCTGATTTGTCGAGCGTACCTAGCACATCGATCAATGGACTTATGGCTTTTTCATCTAGTCTATTCATGAGTCAGATATTGTTAGCCAATGTACCATCATTTCCCAATCATGTCCGATATAATTTTTCATTTTTCAATGTTTTTGTCTTTTCAAATTTTCTCCCCCTAAAATGACAACTCTATGTTTTAGATTTTCATTTTTACCATTTGAAAAAACAACACAATATTTTTGTATTTTTCAAAAAAAAATTCCCCCTCAAAATGAGACAGATTGAAAAACAAATGAAAAATTGATCAAGCATCACGGATACTAACGTGTATCTTTTTGATTTGGAAATTACATTTAAGTTATCACAGATATTTCACCACCAGCAACCTTGCAATTACCGATAGGTCTTCCTGAAATACCTGCTGACACCAATTAAAACATTAGTGGAATTGGGATCGACCCGAGTCAACAGCGTCGGGTCGCCCGGTGTCTTCCACATAGTCATTGTTGGCCTTGGAAACAACCTTTGGTTTCCATATCAAATATGATTTTTATTTTTTATCAGAACCAGAATCAGTATCAACCAGCGTACTTGGTTTGGACCAAAATGGCTTACGAGTTGATTTGTACTTTGGAGACCATGGTTCATCAAAAATCTGACCTTTGTTATCCACATATTTAGCAGTGTTGTGGATATATGCAGTCGTTGGACAATCAGTAGCAAGATGTCCAGTTTGACGACATGCATAACAAAGTCTCTCACGAAGTTTAAAAATATTTGAAAAATTCTTTGAATTTTTAGAACAAGAAGAATGATCAGAACCAAAGTTATCAAAGAAATCATCATAGGAATCATTACTCGGAGATTGACTCCGCGAAGAAACCTTAGATTCAGATGAAGAACCTCCAGAAGAATAAAAAACTTGTTTTGTCTGAGGTTGTGATTTCTTTTTATTCTTAATCTTCAATATTTTCTCTTTCTTCTCTGATTATTGAGCTTGAACAGGTACATCTTTAACCTCAAAACCCAAACCTTTGTGATTGTAACCCGGAGTCTTTGAAGATCCAGAATGAGAACCAGAAGCATCTCTCCCTTTTTCTTCTCTAGTAAATTTATCTTTAATTTCTTTCAATATGCTCTCTCGCACCAAAGATTTAATGTCTTCCTCTTCAGACGAACTACTGGTAGATTTCACAACTTCACCAAAAATATTTTCATCTTCCAGAAATAAGGAACTTGAATGAAACTTTGGAGCTTCACCAAATGTTACTTTCTTCTTTGATTTATTCTTCTTCTTCTTTGCTGGTGTGGCAAATTTGGAATAATCAAGCAATTCAGCTTTAGGATCAACAGAAGCAGATGTAAACTCAGATAAATACCCCGGTTGAGAAACCTTGTGAATATCATCCTCTTTTGAACTATCCTCACTCCTATCCTTCTTATATAAAAAAATCAGCAAAGTTGGTGATAAGTTGTAGTTCTTGACTTGTCTTTGCAATTTCAAAATCTCCAACTTCAATTCAGAAATTTTCTGTTGAGCAGCAAACAGATCCTTTTGAGCCTTAATGAAATCTTCGTTCAGATCATTATATTTATACATTTGCAGCTTTCTAATTTCACATTCAGACAAGACTTCTTCAGTAACTTTCTCCCATTTCTTTTTTAATATCTCAACATCCTTCATCAACACTTCATCTTTATCTCGAAGAAGAACATTTGCATCGCGAAGTGTGGATAATTCTTCGTGAAGTTTCAGAATTGTATCAGTAGATTCAATAGCAAGTGCATTTGCTTGTTCATATTTCTATTGAACTGGATAACTCTTTTCAAATAACGCCTTAAAATCTTCAGCAACTTCTTTAGCTTCAGCTTTGGCCTTTTCACACTCTTCAACCAACCCACTCTTCTCTTTTACCAAATCTTCATTAGCATAAACCAATTCATAATATTTCTTCTTAAATTCTTCTAATTCTTGCTTTAGCATGACAATATCTTCAGTTGATAATTGAGAATCTCTTTCTAGACTTGATGTTGCGTTAGCTCACACATTCAAGACATATAGATTCTCCGGCCTTTGAATTATTATTTACTTTTGGTTGAACCTCTTCGACCAATGATATGTTTGAACAAGAATCAGAACCAGTTAGAATGCTATCATCTGAATGATGAGCTGTTAAAGCAACCTTAATAGCAGCACGTCTTATTCTTGTAATTTCAGAATCTGCATACCAGGCAAATTCATTTGGATGCCAAAATATTTCTGTCATTTTGTCATCAACATAATCAGATTCTTTTTGAGCTTGTTGATCTTGATTTGGTGAATGTACAACCATATGAGCATGTTGACCAGTCTTCAATTTATTGTCAGTAGACTTTGGGCATTCACGAGAAAAATGGCCATAAATTGAACAATTGAAACATTTAACCTTCGATTTCTCCAACCCGATCTTTCCATCTTGATTCAACCTCTTCTTCCCGGTTCTGTTAAATAATTTCTTCGTTCTTCGAACCAACATAGCATACTACCAATTCAAATCCATCTCTTCCAAATGATCATAATCTATATGATCATAATCTTCGTTTGTCAATTCTGCATCACTTACCGAACCAGTAATAACCCCAAAATATGAAGATACTAATGCAGACGTTAAAAGCATTTAATCATCAGTTGTTTGAACAGATAAAGCATTTTGTGTCGATGAACTTGGAATTGAAACAGTGCAACCAGACGAATAACTAGAGTTTTCAGATTTACCGGCGATGAATGTTGTAGGAGGTGCGGAACTAACAATATTTGACTTCACAGCATTCATGGTAGAATCATTTTCACCATGATACACAACAGGATTCTGGATATGTGCAGGATGTGACTTTTTCACAGTTAACTTCATATCCCTGGCTTGAATTCTTTGAATCAGATCATTAAATGATAAACCCGAATATTCTTTATCATGGGTAATCATCATGACATAGTTTTCTCATTTCTCGGGTAACGCCTCCAAAATCTTTTCTTTCAAATCAACATCTTCTTTTGTAAGACTCACCAAACTCATATCACTAACTAAATGTGCAAGTCTTGCAATCAGATTTGAAATTGATTCATTTTGATAATGCTTGAAACTATCGAATTCCTTTTTCAAAACTTTTTGTTGACTTTTCTTGTATTGGTCATTACCCTCACATCGTTTCTGCAACACATCCCATAAGCTTTTCAATGTATAGTTAGCAGAAAATTGATGTAGCAACTCCTTTGGTAATGCCATGGTCAAAGTGCCATACGCCTTTTTCTCAGCTTGATACGCTTTCTTTTGTTCAGAAGTGAATTTTCTTTGAAGAATCAGCTCTCTAAAAGCATCTTTAGGATAGATGTATTGTTCAGTGAACGCCAGCCACATATCAACATCATTCGTATCAACATACGCTTCAAACCGTTTAAACCAACTATGATAATCTTCCAATTTCAATAATTTAGGAACTTTCTGACTTGTTCCAATTTCATTATCATAGTTCATCATAGTTTACATCGTAGCTTGCATCGAATTTTGAATTGCTAGAAACGCTTAAAAATCCGACATCTTGAATAATCTAGTTACTGTTCACCCGAACTCAAACCGCACTCAAAGTTGCTTATTTGAACTAAGCCAAACCGGAGACGAACTGGAATGAACTAAAAAGGTCCGAACTGGACTCAAACGAACTCAGACAAACCTTGAATTCGGATAGACAAACTGAACTCCAAACCGAAATACATCCGAACTTGATCCGAACAAACCAAAACTAACTGAACAGAATCCGAGCTGGGGACGAACTAGCAACCGAACACACCGAAACCAACACTTCGTTAGAAGAATATCCGAACTGAAACCAAATTGTGTGTTCAGAGCGATTAAAATTTCGAAAACTCAGATCTCATTCCGAACTCAAACGAACTAAACCATTCTTGACATAAATTTTGCAATGTTCAGTGTTTTCGAACGAGATTTTCAGTTGTAACACAAATAAACTAAGTAGGAATGATTTAGGGGAAGATTTTCCACAAAAAAAAAACACAATCGAGATGATCAAACGAAAACAAAAACGATTAGATTTTTCAAAAACTCCAACTTTTTTACTCGAAAAGCCGAAAAACACAGATTTCCGACCAGTAGAGTGAATGGGATTGCTCTGATACCAACTAAAATTGCGTGAGCGATGGATCGTCTACTCGGTCGTATTGAAATCAATGTAAAACGATGAACACAAAGAGTAAAGACAATAGGATTTGTATTATAACTACAAAGAGTACACACTTAGACACACACAGTAAATTCGACAAGTCCTACCAAATCTATACAAGACTAAACTATTTATAGTTGAACATCACTATGCACAAACACGAACAGCCGAATTGCCAGTTCGGACCAGTTTGTGTGCATCCGAACTGGCAGTTCGCCTCAGTTCGGACCCGCACATAACTTGTAGCTCTTTGTCTTGTATTTGATACTTCACATGACGACCAAGAACCTTGTACCAACAAGAATACCTGTTAATGTTACAACCATGGAGGCTGGAGCAACCTTATAGATTCATTCATACGGAGGTATTTGTTTATGTTCCAACCGAAAAAGGATTATATGCATAAAACATCAACCAAATAATCACACATTTGTTTTCCAACAAAAGCAAATTTTTAAAGAGATTTGAAATGACAATAAATCCTTTAATGGAATATTCGAGACATGTCCAATATAGATATAGCATTATATTGATACATGGTCCTTGATCGTCATGTGAAGTATCAAATACAAG
>JBCNJP010012993.1:0-12977 GCA_039602395.1 Deinandra increscens subsp. villosa | reverse complement strand
GTACTTTGACGATGGCATTACCTAAAGATTTGTTACATCAGTTTTCTGCTTATGGTACATCGAAAGGTTTATGGGATGCTTTGCAGAAGAGATATGAACGTAATGATCAATATAAGAAAAGCCGACAGAAAGTTTTTAAGAAGAAATTTGATAGTTTGTAAACATTATCAGAATGAATCAATTCCGAATCTTATTGCAATATTTGCACACTTGATGAGTGAAATGGTTTTGGCGAGTATTATAAAAGAAGATGCTGATTTGAAAGAGAAATTATTAGAGGCACTACCAGAAAAATGGGAAAACTATGTCATGATGATTACTCATGATAAAGAGTATCCAGGTTTATCTTTCAATGATTTGGTTCAAAGAATACAAGAAAGAGATATGGAGTTGACTATGAATAAGTCACTTCCTGCACGAATTTAAAATCCTGTTGTGTATCAAAAATAATTCTACTCTTCATGCTGTGAAGTCAAATGTTTTAAATTCTGCACCTCCTACAGCATTTTTTGCCGGAAAAGCTGATAATTCTGGATATTCTTCTGGATGTATTGTTTCAGTTCCAAGTTCATCCACACATAATGCCTTATCTGTTAAAACAACTAAAGATTACATGGCATTGATGTCTGCTTTGGTTTCATTTTACTTCGGTGTTATTACTGGTTCAGTAAGTAATGCAGAATTGACTGAAGAAGACTATGATCAAATTGATTATGATCATCTGGAGGAGATGGATTTGAATTGGCAGTATGCTATGGTGGTTAGAAGAACCAATAAATTCTTTAACAGAACCGGGAAGAAGATATTGAATCAAGAGGGTAAAATTGGATTAGACAAGTCTAAAGTAAAATGTTACAAGTGTTCACTTTATGGGCATTTTGCTCGTGAATGTCCAACAACTACTGATAATAAGCTTAAGTCTGGTCAACATGCTCACTAGGTTAAAGCTTCAACTAGTAAAGATCAAAAAGCTTTTGTTTTCATTGATGAAAGATTGCCAGAAATATTTTGGCATCCAAATGAATATGCTTAGAATGCAGATTCTGAGTTTAAAAGGAATGCGTATCAAAATATTGACATCAATGAGATACATGATACTGATAATGAAGTTGTTGCTTTGACCGCTCGTCATTTAAGTGATAGTTTCTGTCTGATTCTGAACAAGTTCAAAGGTAACATCAGTTGAAGAGGTTCAGATAAATGTGGCTGAAAAACCAAAGAAGAAGATCTTAATGTTATAATGTGCTGGTTTACACAACAAAAATACAAGTTTGGAAAGAGATCTCAAGTTGCTGACTGAAGAGATTGTTGTGCTGAAGCAAGATTTGAAGAGTTTTTAGAAGAACTATTATGAATTGATTCCAATCAATGAAAAGTTGCTGAAAGAGAAAGTTGATTTGGTTGAAGATTGTTAAAAAGCTAAAGTTGAAGCTAATGAAGCTGCTGAAGACTTTGATGCTTTATTCCCAAAAAGTTATCTAGTTCAACGAAAATATGAAAAAGCAAATGCAATTGCTGTTGAAGCTGCTCATAAAATTCTGAATCTTCGTGAAGAATTCTCTACACTTCGTGATGCTAATGTTCTTCTTTGAGACAAAAATGAAGTCTTGACAAAAGCCTTTTCTGCAGCAAGGGCTTTCTCACAGGTGCACGCGGGTGTGCTTGTCGTTTTCTCATTCATCTTCTTTTCAACTTCTCCCTTCTCACAGCTGTTAACTGTGGGGTCATTGCTTTGTTCATGAATTTGAGCCGCAAGCACTTGATTTATGGCTTCCTCAGTTTCAGAGATCTCCGAACTCCAATCAAAGTTAGTCAGAAGAGCCACTTCTTTCTTTGGCTTGGCTTCAGCTTTGTCGGTGATAGGGATGACTCGAGCTGCAGGCTCAGTAGTCGGTTCAGTGACAATTGTATTCGGACATTCTCTCTTGAAATGGCCAAGTTGCTTACAATTGTAACATCTTAGCTTAGCCTTATCGAACCCAACTTTTTCATTTTGATTCCCGAAAGTGTTTCTCCCAGTACGTTCGATGAACTTTCTAGCACGAAGGGTCAACATGGCTATTTGCCATTTTAAGTCGGTTTCTTCCAAATCATCTGGGTCAACTTGGTACATATCCTCAGCGGTCAGAGTCGAACCTTGAAGTTCTCCAGCAGCGAAAGCTTGATAACTGTTGGCAAACAATGAGAACAATCCTATGAATTCGGGTGAGATCTGGGTTGTTTGCTGAGCAGAGGTTCTTTGAGCAGCGGCAAAAGCAGTTGAGGATGAACCAGACCCAAGATGAGTAGATTGAATTTGAGATGAGGCTCCTTTGTGTGTAACAGTTGAGATGAGAGCCGAATTTGGAGAATAAACTTTAGCCGGACCCATGGCTTGATTGTACTCTCTCCTTTGAACATCCAGCTCAAATGACTTAAGCTTGTTAATTACGTCCATAAGCTTGTATTCGGAGAAACCCCTCTCTTGTTTCAACATACGAACCTGGATGCTCCACTCGGGTGGAAGAGCATCCAGCAGCTTCTTGATTTGTTCAGAGTTGGTGAGTCCTGAATCATACTTCTTCATATTGCTTGACACGGTCAGAAAACGGTTAGTCAAATCAATTAACTTTTCATTCTTCATGCTGGTGAACGAATTGAATTCTTTAGTTGCTTGGGCTTCTTTGTCCTTCACAAGATCTTCATTACCATCATAAAACTCACAAAGAGCATCAAACAAACTTTTTGCATCAGAGTGTTCAGCGAAAAGATTGTAGATTTCTTGCGACAAGCAGAGAGAGAGAGCACCAAAAGCCTTTTGATCTCGATCAATAAGTTTCAAATCCTTCTCAGTAAAGGAAGACGGATTTCTGTTGATCTGGGTTACTTCACCAGTAGTAGTGGTTGGAATATGAGGTCCGTCGACGATCGACAACCATTGATTGTGATCGGTGTACAAAAAGAACGATTTCAGACATCGTTTCCAGTCTTCAAAATTGTCTCCGTTGATCAGCCTCGGTGGTCGGTTTGGAGCAATGCTTTCAGTGTCAGCAACATTGGTACCTAAAGCCATCTCAAATCAGCCTGAAATAAGAAAGACACAAACAAACAAAGAACAAGATAATTTGGTTAGTTTCGCTGGGAGAATTAGTTTCGCCAGTAATTTCGCTCGGAAATCCTGATGAGTTGAATAATTTCGCTGGAACTTATAGTTTTGTCAGCAGTTTCGCTTGGGAACACTGAACCAATTCAGCAATTTCGCCAACTAGTTTCGCTGTATGCACGGGCAGTACTTTCGCTAGGAAATACCCGATGACACACAGTTTCGCTAGCTTGATTCGCTGGAAACTGGTTTGAACTTTCGTTCAAAAAAAAATCAATGCTTGTTTCGCAAGTAGTTTCGTCCAAATCAAATATATGAAATTTCACAGCGACACTATAGTTTCGCTGTATAGTATCGCTGGAAGAACATCAGTTTCGCCCAGAACAGAAAACCCTCTTTTTGAAGAAGAAATGATCAAAAACCAATCCAAATCACTATGGAGTAATGATCGGTTGATTGCATAGGCTTCAGGATATCAAAACATACAATATTCAACCAATTTTCAATCCAAAACAATCAGATTATAGATCCAAATATATTTTCAAAAGTTTTACCAAAAACACTCAAAAACACCAAAAATCAGGAGCACAAAGGCTCTGATACCATATTGTTGGTTCTCACTGATCTTAATCAGTGCTAATGAAGGTGTTTTGAGAAGAAAACCAATCAAATATCAATAAAGGATGATTTCCAATAGCTAAAATGGGTTTTTAGTATTAAACAATCACAACTACAACCAAATGGATGATAAGAGATGAACAATAGCTACAAAGATTGAATAGAATGCTCCTAGCCGTCACCAAACTTACCAAATTCCAGAAATCTTGTATTAGGGTTGACAAAGTTACAAAAGAGTGCACAAAGGCACTATTTATACAGACAGTAGACAGTTTCGCTGGCCAAGCGAAACTGTCACTGAGACTGGACTAAACTAGTTACCGAGCGAAACAACAGTTTCGCTCGGTAGTTTCGCTAGCTACCAAAAGGAAAAAATTACAATTGAAACTAATCTAAACAAGCAAACTTAACAAAACTATGAATTCCTCCCTACATTGATCTTCAACTAGCCCTCAACCCCACAAGGGGAGAAACCCCCGTAAGATCGATGCAGGCATGCTTCCTATTCTGCCACCCAAAAACAAGCACGTCAGCAGGCCTGAGGGTTGAACGACCATCCGCGGGGTCAGACAGGAAATTAACGGGGGCATCCTTCGTGGCCGAGATCCCAGCCCGTATGAAGATGTCAAAAAGAACATCTCGAACCGTGACATGCCTGTACTTAAACCCAGGGAGTTCTTTGCAGTGAACAGCATGCTCACCAAAAGAGTCCAAACACGCCTTGTTGCAGACGGGGCATTTTTTATCCAAAGGAAACAGGGGAATCATGAGCCGGTATTTGATGATCGCCCTGTACTCAACAGGCGACATGTGCTGCCCCAGCCCATCGATGGGGAGGGCGTGAAGGAATTCCTGTGCAGGTGGCTGGTGGAGACAGTCCCAAATGGCCTTTTGTCTGACGGTCATCTCGTATGTAGCTTCCATCTCAAGCATGTTTTTACTAAAGAGGGCACACGCTAAAACGTGTTGGGCTTTTTGAGGGGCGGTGTCCTTGTTAGTGAAACCGCTTAGATCAAAGCCCGGGATTATGTCATGCAGACCGGCCAGAGCATCCTCGTAATCAGGACACATACCACGTACCCCACTCCCCCGTAGGATATGGTCTTTGCAGCGCCCAGGTTTGCACTCGCGAGGCCACAAACGTGTACGACGAAGCCTCAACTGCCGAATAAACCCCTAAACCCCCGTGCCGAATCGGCAAGGATGCAAGCCGCCATTAAAGGTCTCCAAAGAAGGGGCCACCGCACACAACAATATCCTCGATAGCCGACTGCAGGTCCTTGTCAAAGGCACCCACAGCCGCCCTCATATGAGTAGGGGGCAGGTTCTGAGGCCGAAGAGAAGCTTGGCGATGTCCATACACGACCGAAGCAGGAGAAGTTCACATTGCGGGTCACCGAGCTTAAGGAGGAGGTGCATAAGGCCGGCCGCGGTAGTAGCTCTCCTCTCGGCCAACTCCTATATAAAGTGGCTGTCACGGCTGATCGACCCCCCAAGGAGTTTGACCCCCCTAGTGGGTCTGCCAATATCCGAAGGGAAAAGGCCCGGTCGGACCTTCCCCCCATCATAGGACGGCCAAAAGAGTTCAGTTTTCTTAATGTTAAGGGCCAGGCCTAACGGCGGGCCCTTTTCAGTGATGATCTCGAGTGCCTTAGCGACCTCCCCAGCATATCCAATGATCGTACCATCATCGAGATACCACGCATGGAGCAACAGGTGGCAGTTGTCCCTGATATGATGTGCAAGAGGGTGTAGGACAAGGGCAAACAGAAGGGGCCCTAAAGGGTCACCTTGCTAAACCCCAGTAGTGGCCCAGATGTGGTCATCCCCAAGGTATAGGCGGGCCGGCTGTCCATATAGAAAATCAACCCAGGGCGAAATAGACGGGCACCTCAGCCGGACCTCGCGGAGTAAGGACGAGCTGTCGACCAAATTAAAAGCATTAGAGAAATCAACCGTGAGCAAAGTAAGGGACCCATCAAGATGTCATTCCCCCATAAGGCGATTGACACTATGGAGAATAGCCTCTGCACCCCCCGGAACGCCAACCCCAAACTGGAAATCATGAACGTACTTGGTCATGTCTTTACAAACCCCCTGCATAGCAACCTTAGAAACCAACCGCCTCCAAATAGTGCCAACAGCAATAGGCCAAATCCCGTTATCAGGCTTAAGAAGTGGCGTCATGGGGAGAAAAAGACAATGCAAAAGATAAAAAAAAATAAAAAGATCAAAATTGAGAAATTGATCATTGGGAAATGATGGTACATTGGCTAAAGTTTCTGACTCACAGATAGAGTAAGTGAAAAAGCCATAAGATCATTGTTCGATGTGCTAGGTAGGCTCGACAAGTCAGAAAGTATTCAAATGTGATATACACTTAAATCTTATGCTTGACCTAGTGGATAACATCTTGATGCATATTTCAAGATATCAAGAAAAATATATGTGAAAAGAAAATGAGAAGTTATTGTGTATACATGTGTTCATTTTGCAAAGATTTAAACTTGTTTTATTTTCTTTATTTTCTCAAACGATCGGACTTTCTCTAGGGGTCTACAAGACCCGAACTGATTGTTGTTCGTTTGAGGTTCTGCTATATTTTTCTTGGTGTTTCGTATAACTCATCGAACTTTCTCTGCGTGTACGGAAGTACCGACCTGATTGTTGTTGGGTTATTCAATTTCAACTTGTTTTTTTTTTTCTTATTTTGTTAAATCCGAGGCCTTATCTACGTATCGAAAGATCGACCTTAAGGTAGAAGAATTAACCTTCTTATTTCTTTTGGCATGGAACACAGTTGACGATATCATGAATAATTAAATATATACTTTGTGAAGCTTACAAGTATAATCACATGAAAAGTATGTGAAACATATCTGAATATGTCTGATAGTGTGGGGTACACTGGTTATAGCAAATTAATCAATATCTAAACATATCTAGATGTTCAAAATATGATTCTGCCTGAGTTTAACATTGGACAAATTATATCTGCAATCGACATGGCTTATGTGCTACAATAATTGAACTGAAGTGTAGTTCTGCGAATTGTGACCAATATGATCCCAGATAGTGATCTTTCTCAAATCAAAAATAGAGTGTGATTCATTATTGCATTTATGTTTTCATTTCAGAAAAATCAAAAAGGTTTTTGGTGTGTTTTAGCATAACTTTGAAAAATCAAAAATATTTTAGGAGTGTTTTGATCTAAAGTTTCTAAAAAGCTAAAAAGATTTTATTTATTATTTGTTTTCGATCGATCGACACTTGATACAAAACCAACATTTCAAAATCAAAAAGGAAAAACCGCACTTTTGTCTTCTAAAGTTGCAGGTTTTATGTGTCAAGACTCAAGCATGGTGAAAGGGGGATTTTGATGAATCTTTCATAAGTGGATCTTGAAGTTCAAAGATTGTTCAAGTTTTGATCTAGCCATGCAAGCTCTATTTCTGATAAGATTTCAAGTTAAAGATCGGTTCCAGCAATATTGAAGGTTGAAGACTAGAGAATTATTTAGAATAGATACACTACACGTTAAGGGAGAATTTGTAAGAGCATATTCCTATGCTACAATGTGTCTTGTGTATTGTATCTATGTGAGAGCATATGTGTGAGTCTAGAGCAGCGTACCATGGTCCATACCATGATTGTACGCTTACCAATGTACCAATGGTATATTGGATAGATGGTACGCATGCTAGTTTCATGTGACCTATAAATAGGTTGACCTGTTTAGAATGCTAAAACTCTTGGTCATTCATCTACATTTCTGTATGTGTTTCTGTATGTGTGCTCTCAAGCTTGAATCAATATAATCTCACTGTATTTACTCTTCATGTCATTGAATTCATCTCATAATCATTAGATTAGCAAACAATCCATCGCTAATCTCACTGTCTTTACAACGCCAATCATAAGTCGCACCAGCTTGAACGGTCAAAGCTCTTGTATTTGAATTACTTGATAAAGATTGAGTACCATTGGTAGTAGCTTTTGAATCAGATTTTTTCGCTTGAGATTGCTGACATTCTGTTTTAAAATGTCCAAGATTTGAACATTTGGAATAGTTCACCTTAGATTTATCTAATCCCAACTTTCCGTCTGAATTAACAGGTCCTTTTCCAGCTTTCTTGAAGAATCTTTTTGCTCTCTGAGTTAACATAGCCAATTGCCATGCCATATCCATTTCATCCAAATGATCATCATCAATTTCATTAAAATCTTCTCTAACCAACTTAGCATCGCCAACATTGTTGATAATCATTCCAAAAGAAGATGAAACTAAAGCAGGTATCAAAGAAACACAATCATTAGTTGTTTTGAAAAAAAATGCATTTCCAATAAACGTTGTACTTGGTGGGGGACTAAGACCACTTGGTTTAGCTTTTGTGTTTATGCTTGCAGCATTCGGATCATGGTGTAACTCTCGATTTTGTGGTTGAGCAGTTGATTTATTTGTATTCATCATTTCCATTTCTCGAGCATGAAGCTTACCTGTTAAGTCATGAAATGATAATGACGAGAATTCTTTGTCATGTGTAATCAGTAAGGCATAGTTTTCCCCTTTCTTTGGTAATGCCTCCAGTATCTTCTCTTTCAATTCTTCCTCAGTTTTCTCTATCCCAACCACTTTCAATTCTCTGATTAAATGTGAGAACCTTGGCACAAGAGCAGCGATGTTTTCTTTATCATAATGTTGAAAATTGTCAAATTCTTTGTTCAACACCTTTCTTCTACTCTTTTTGTATTGATCGTTTCCTTCACATCTTGCAGACAAAGCATCCAATAACCGTTTCATCTTTTTACATGTGCTGAATTGATGTAACAGCTCAGTAGGTAAAGCCATTATAAGATAATCAAAAGCTTTTTGTTCATGTTCAAAACTCTTCTTTTCATCAGATGAGAAATCTTTCAATTCTTCATACTCTCTTCCATCAGTTGGACGTGTGTAAATTTCTTCAATTGGAATTCATAGATCAATATCATTTGTACTGACATAAGCAGAAAACCTTTGCTTCCAATTGTGATAATCTTCCAATTTTAGTGACTTGGGAACTTTCTGGTTTGTTCCAATTTCATTATCAAAATTGATCAAGGTTTGCATCGCGTTTTGCATAACAACAATGCTTGAAAATCATACATATTTTACCGAAATATGACACTCCAAAAACATAAAACTTAAAAAAGGAGGTCTTAGAAGTGGAATTTGAGTATTGAAACGGAGGGTACTAGCCGTAAGGCATGTAAGAGTGAAGATCTCTCTAAGACGGTCATTTTTGGCTATTATTATCTCTCGTAACTCTTAATGGAACTCAAGTTACATCAGTTTTAGTGAAACAATCAAAAAATTCTCGATCTAAGAATTGAGTTGCGAACTGATGCACAAACTGAGTTTCACAAAGTGGTGCATGAACTGACTTATGAAGTCGGATGAGAGTTGACTTACGAAGTGATCCACGAAGTGTCACGAACTAATATTCAAAGTGGCACACGAACTTGATGCGAAGTGGCACTTCGTGGCAGTTATTGACGCGAACTGACACGTCATGATGGTTATTTGCATGAACTGAGTGATCTAGACATGAACTAGAACAAACCAAAGCATTTTTGATAATTTTTTGTGATTTTGAAGGTTTTTGTTCAAGATTTGCAGCAGTCAAAGAGGTTTTAGAAACAGAAATGTTTCGAAAACGAATTGGACTAAAAAAGCTCAAAAATTGACTAGTTTTTGAATGAAAAACACACGATTTTGACCCAAAAACGACAACGATCATGTCAAACGCAGTAAAGCAACCTGGATTGCTTTGATACCACTTGAAAAGACATGGACGAATCTTACTACAGGTTTGAATGATCATGTAGATGAAGAATGAGATGTAATTAAATGGTTTTTTTTATTGAAAACACTAAGATTCCAATTACAAACACACTTGATGACTACTATAGAGAAATACCACAGAAATACACACTTAAAAACTGGTTTCACACAAAGCTCTCTGAAAGTCCTCTAAAAGATACAAAGCAACAAACTATTTATAGTATAGACACTGTCCACGAACTGATCACTTACGAACTGGGAGTTCGTGTCACAGTTCGTGGCTCACTTCGTGGGCAACATATTTTGCATCTTCGTCTTGTTCGAATACTTCACACGAGGAACTGATTATGCTCTAACATGTGCACCAAACCTAGACAAATAAGGGACAATCACCCGGCGCCCAAGCCAAGGCAAGTCAAGTGGGTTGTCAACCAATAGAACTATCGTTGTTTCCACGACTCGATGTTAATGGTACACATATGATTAGTGATTACACTACGTCAATATTGGCCTTTGGCCAGGGAAAAAAACCGTGACCAAAGGTATCTGGCCATGCTTTTTTTCCATTTCAATCGACATGAAAGGTCCCATCTCATATGTATGATACGGCCACATTAAAATATCAGTAGCTAAAGCCACCTAGAAACGTGACTAAAGGGTACCAATATTTATTGTTGTAATCAGACAATTCTTCCAAAAAGAGTGGCCAAAGGGTCCCAACAGCCACATGTGTTTGCTTAACATGGCCTTTGGTATTATATAGTCACATATATTTGTATTTTAGCCACATATATTATACGTGGCCAAAGGGTTGTTCAAATCATATATGTTCTCCCAATACGCGTGGCCAAAGGGTATCAATGGCCGCATGAATATATAAAAAATGTGGGCTTCGGTATTATATAGTCACATATATTTGTGGTTTTAGCCACATATGATAGAATAAAAACATGGCCAAATGGGTTGCTGAAATCATACATTTTGTCCCAATTCGCGTGGCCAAAGGGTGGCAACGACCACGTTGAAATGTCAAAAGTGTGGCCTTTGTGATATATATGGTCACATATATTTGTGTTTTAGCCACGTATTAGAAAAAAAGTGGACAAAGGGTTGATAAAATCATATATCTTTGCCCAATATGCGTGGCCAAAGGGTGGCAACGACCACATTAAAATATCAAAAGTGTGGCCTTTGGTATTATGTGGTCACATATATTTGTGTTTTAGCCACATACATTTGGAAGAAAAAAAAGTGGCCAAAGGGTGTTGGAAGCAGATATGTTCTCCCAATACGCGTGGCCATATGGTGGCAACGGCCATGTAAAAATAACAAAAGTGTGGCCTTTGGTAATTGTAAAACCACGGAGGGATCTTACTACTACATGATTCGGTAATAAGAAAATGCACAAGATGTAAATAAAGTTTTGCTTTATTGATTTCACTTAGAGAATACACAAAGTATAGAGAGAGAGAGAACACACTCAGTTACACACACTTAAGAGTAGAGAATGACAGAACTGGTACTAACTCTCTCTAACACGAAGTATTTATAGGTGCAATATATTAACCTACATACCATCTGGTACGGACGTACCAATTGGTCCGGCGCACAATTTGATACAGCCACCAATATGATGCTACTAAGACTCACAAAGATGCTCTAACCTAGATACAATACACGAGAGACAAGGTAGCATAGAAATATGCTCTAACAAACTCCCCTTTAACATGTAGTGTATCTAGCTATCTATCTAAACTTCAGTCTTCAATCTTCAGCATCACTGCGTCTGATCTTCAACTTGAAATCTTGTCAGAAATAGAGCTTGCATGGCTGGATCAATCTTGAATAGTCGTTAAACTTCAAGATCCACTTGTGAAAGATATTACTTACTCCCTTTTTCACCATGCTTGAGTCTTGTCACACAGAACCTGCAATTTCAGAAGATAGAAACACGGCTTTTCTTTTTCTTTTGAAAAATTAAGTTAATCTTGGCGCAAAAATCCTCTTCAGGAATCCAAGATATAGTTTTGAAATCACAATTTTGTATCTTGTATCGATTGGTCGAAAACAAATAAGAAACAAAATCTTTTTAGCTTTTTGAAACTTTATATCAAAACACACCGAAAATCTTTTTGATTTTTTCTAAGTTTATGCTAAAACACACCTAAAATATTTTTGGATTTTTCAGATATGAAACATAAAAGCAATACAGAAATGAAATACTGAATCACACACTATTTTTGTCTTTTGCGAGAAAGGTCACAAAAGTGGTCACTCAAACAAAACAGATGGTTTATACTAAATTGAAACTTGAGTGGACACCTATTGTTAAGTCAAAAGGCAAAAAGGTCACATCTCCATCAAAGAAACAATCACCAGCAAAGAACTCAGCTAGCAGTTCTAACTCTCAGAAACAACCTACTTGGAAACCTAAAGTCAATGCTCAAATTTTGAGTAAACCTGAATCTAAAGCAGGAATGTCTTTCAAATTGGTTAACTACATTGACTCCAAAGGAGAGCCCAGATCAGTTATCAACAATCTCTGGTACGTTGATAGCGGTTGCTCCCGACACATGACCGGAGACTTATCCCTATTGGAAGAGGTACAAGACTTCAATGGCGGAGGAGTATCTTTTGCAGGTGGGGTAGGTGGTAGAATCAGTAAGAAAGGGGTTGTGAAAAGTGGAAGCTTGACGTTTTCTGACGTACACTATGTAGAGGAACTGTCTCACAGTTTGCTAAGTGTGTCGCAAATGTGTGATAAAGACTTTTCAGTCCTGTTCATCAAGAAGGAATGCATAATCCTCAAGCCAGGCTTCGAAATTCCAGAGGAGTGCATCTTAATGCGCAATCCAAGAAGATGAAATTCCTATCAGATGAATTTGGGCAAACCTCCAACTACAGAAGAAGCATGTCTTATCTCAAAGCAGAATGAGAATTTAGCATTATTATGGCATCGTCGCCTGGGGCATGCCAATATGAAGAATCTGTCTAAGCTGGCTAAAGGAGAGCACGTTAGAATTTTACCGATCAAAGATTTCTCGTCTGTGGAGAAATGTGTGGCTTGTGCTAAGGGGAAGCAGCACAAGTTGCCACACCGTCCAAAGGTTGTTAACTCTGTCTCTTCTGTTCTTCAACTCTTACATATGGATCTTTTTGGTCCCATGCAGGTACAAAGCATCAGCAAGTTTTCTTATTGTCTCGTAATAGTGGATGACTATTCGTGAAAATTGCCTGAGCGTGTGGATCTTCTACTTAGTCGTATAGAAATCAATTTAATATGAGTAGAGACACAAATAGTAAATACAAACAGACTTTGTATTGACCACTGAGAACCACAGAGTACACTTAGAAAGTATATGACATGGAATCTGTCCAATTCTATACAAGACGAACATATTTATAGGCTGAAAACACGACTGGCTGAACCTCAGGTTCGGCCAAGCTTCGGCGGCT
>JBCNJP010012992.1:0-12978 GCA_039602395.1 Deinandra increscens subsp. villosa | reverse complement strand
TTTAATGACATGCATTTATATATGTTAGAAAAGGAAGGTAAAGTTTTGTAAACCATTTCATAACACCGTTAAATAGAGAACAATTTAACTAAGAGGGTGTTTGGGATTTGCTTATTTAAGCTCAAAAGGGTTTTTTTTAATGATAAAAGTGTTTATTGATTTATGGTTTTTTTAAAAAAAGAGTTTTTTTTTAAAAAGTGTTTGCATTAGCTTTTGTGATGGTAAAACTAACAAGTTAATAAGTTATTTTTTTAAAGAAGTGTTTATTTAGCTTTTATATGTAAATTGACAAGAAAGTTAGATGGGTATAAAATCAAATGAGAGTATTATATGTAAAGACTAATTGACTTTTTAAAAAGCCAATAGATCAATAAGCTCGTTTTATAAGCAATCCCAACAACCCACTAACAACACAACATACAAAAATGCACACGTCATCACTCTAGCATAGTGTCCAACCGAGACACAGAGTCGCTACAAATAGTGTTAGTTATTTAGTATTGCGAAATCAAACCCAAACATTTGTGACCCGATTGTTTCGATTCTTGAGGGCTATAGCTGGACTTCATAAGTATTGTTGGATTGCATCATCTGGGCTGAAGAATTAAACAAATGTTGCAGGCCCATTAGGAAAGAATAATGCTTGTAGAGTTCTAGTTACATCATCGGCGTGAGTAATGCATTTATCCATCCATCATACTTATCTTTTCTTTCACATGACTTGACTGGCACATCATCTTGTCAAACTTTTATTATTTTTATGTATACTAGGATCGAACCTGTATGTTATACGGGTTAAATTAGTAAAAAACATATATAACTGATAATTCATGCATACTTTTTTTATTATTGGAATAATTTATAAATCACATTTTCAATTACAAATGAACAATGACTTACGGCGTTATAAACATCCTTAAATGACGTTACCTTTTTATGTCTTTAGCTCTATTTCTCTTTGATGGTGACAGTGGCGCAACCTTTAAGGGGCGGGAGGGGGCGTCCGACCCCCCGAATTTTTTTTTGCAATGTAAGGGGTATATAATTTTCGTGTAGAAAATTTCGATATACTCCGGTTTCGACCCCCCATTTACCCAAAAATTGGCGTTAGGAAAAAAAATTAGATCCCGACCCCCCACTTGATATTTTCAAGCTTCGCCACTGGATGGTGAGGAATGACACAGTCTAACACTCCATCGCCTCTTTTCTCTTCTGATTTCACCATCATCATCTTCTGGTAATCCATGGCTAAACCCTCGACGATTCTCTCGCTTTCAACCTTACTCCGTCGTAGCTTCCTCGCAAGCCGCCGAGCTTTGCCTCCGGTGACCAGCGTGTCGCCGTCGACTTAATACCTTTGTTGATGGTGGCCGCCGATTTGCGATGGTTTGCTATTGGTGATGCTGTTTATGAAGGTTGTAAGGGGAGGAAATCTACTGATTTTCAGTTGGTTTCATGATTATTGTCCTGGTTGTTAGCCGCTATACGGTGGCTTTAGGGTTTCTTTTGTGTTTCAAAGACGAATGTCTATTTGTTTGGTGCTCTGGTGTATTACAATAAAAAATTAAAATGATCATTCATAATATTGTATTGGTGAATAAGTGTTTATTGGTATTTATAAGTTTTATAAAAATTTATTGGTATTTATAAGTTTTATAAATATTTATTAAAACAAAAACAATAATAGTTTTAAAAATAATTTTAAATAAAAATAAGATGCAAATTAATATGTGATTGTCATAATTCCATAAATATAAATAAATAAAAATATAACATGTTTATAAAATAGGATATAAATATAATTTCCAATAAAAAAGAATTTATTAAGAAGTATATTTGGGAGGGAAAACTTTTGTGAGAATGAATCTAGTGTTGACATGTGTAAGAGTTGTAATTGTTTATTAGAGTAGGAAGATTAGTCACATTTTACTTTTTAAATCCCAAAATTTTATTTTTTTAATATTAAATTAAAAGTGAAAGGGAGAAATAGAGAGGAGAGAGATAGAAAGAGAAGAGGTGTGTATTGCAATGGATGGTTACCGTATAAACTCCAAAAAACACGGTGCATCACCGCGTGTAGCGGTGTTGCCGCTCGTTGCAATGCCACTTAAATCCACCGTACACCGCGGTAAGTGCATTATGCACGCTCTAATGCACCGCTCACTATACTCCTCTCCGTCATTCAGAAAGTAAAGGATCGCTTTATGATTTGAGGGAAATGTAAAAACGATAAAGTATATTTTTAAATATTTAAAAAATGTTTTAACTTAAAAAAAATATATATGATAACTTTATAGGATAGTAATCAAGTTTTACAAGTGTTCCATCAAAGTCA
Organism: Deinandra increscens subsp. villosa; assembly: GCA_039602395.1. Taxonomy (NCBI): domain Eukaryota; kingdom Viridiplantae; phylum Streptophyta; class Magnoliopsida; order Asterales; family Asteraceae; genus Deinandra; species Deinandra increscens. Next base: position 10,643 of record JBCNJP010012992.1, on the reverse strand, counting down.
CTTATGATAGGTTAATCTTGATAAAAAGGATTTAGATAAACATGAGTTTACTATGTTAGTAACCTATGTACTACACGAGTTGAATAAGGGATACAATGTCAAGTAAACAATGATGTTCATAATATGATCTAACTATATTTTATACAAAATAAACATCATTGAATATACAAGTCTTCACTCAAGAATAGTCGTATGTCCTGTTCTTTATATTGTCATCGAGCAACACCTTGATTTGTTCTCGTTTCGATTGTGCCCCTAACGATTCAAACTTTTTTTTCTCCTCTAAAAACACTTAATTTTTATTACGTGTCAGAATCATGTATAATTTTTTATAAATCTTATTTAAAAAAAAATAAGTTAGGCAAATGAGAGGTTTCAAATGAGAAGTTTGATTTAAGTAAGAAGGATAAGAAGGAATCACAGCCATTGGATCTTGATCTAATAAAAAAGGAAGGATGAACAATTTGGTCTTAGCCATCTTTGTTGACTTTTAATTAAGTTCCCCTATTTTTCTAAACATTCATAACTTTCACATACGATATTATTTTTTAAAAAATTACACCATAAAAACGAGCGTTTTTAATATTTAAAACACGTATAGTGTTGCTATATATAAAATTAAAAAGAAAATTATTCTTTCGATTTTTGACACAAAATGTTCAGATCATTATGTCATTTTGTCAAAATGTTCAGATCATTGTGTCATTGTGTCAACGTGTCTAAACTATATATAGTGTTGCCATATATAAAATTAAAAAAAACTACTCTTCCGATTTTTTAAAACAATATGACACAATGATCTGAACATGTTAACACAATATGACACAATGATCTGAACATTTTTGACACAATACGACACAATGATCTGAACATTTTGACACAATGACACAATGATCTAAACATTTTGACACAATGATCTGAACATTTTGTTACAATCGAAAGAGTAATATTTTCTATTTTATATATAACAACAGTGTACGTGTTTTAAAGATCAAAAAAACACTCGTTTTTATGGTGTAACTTTTTATAAAAATAATGTCATATCTAAGAGTTATGAAGGTTTAAAAAATGGGGGGGGGGGGGGGGAACTTGATAAAAAGTCAAAAATGTCATTCCATCTTTTGTTTTATTTTGTTTTTTTACTATAATTTTACATAGGAAAACTTTGGGTCATAGATCTTCATTTAATTAAAAATCTATTGACTATGAATATCCATTTTTATCCTTCTTATCCTTCATCCAAACAAATTTTCTCACAATAACCTCTCTCATGAAACATATATGTATATTGGTTATTATTTAGTGATAATTTTTTTCTTCTAATTTTACTTAAATTGAACACTTATGCAACTTTGTTATTATTTAATAATTTTTATTTTATTATAATTATCTCCCATTTCAAGTTAATTTTAAAAAAGTAATTATCAAATAGTAATCAAGATTTAAAATGTCAAAAATGTCATTCCATCTTTTGTTTTATTTTGTTTTTTTACTATAATTTTACATAGGAAAACTTTGGGTCATAGATCTTCATTTAATTGAAAATCTATTGACTATGATTCCTTTTTGTCCTTCTTATCCAAACAAATTTTCTCACAATAACCTCTCTCATGAAACATATATGTATATTGGTTATTATTTAGTGATTTTTTTTCTAATTTTACTTAAATTGAACACTTATGCAACCTTGTTATTATTTAATAATTTTTATTTTATTATAATTATCTCCCATTTCAAGTTAATTTAAAAAAGTAATTATCAAATAGTAATCAAGATTTAAATATGTTTCATTTGCACAAATTAATTTTAAAGAAATATATAACATTTACACTTAATAAAGTTGAGTGATTTAAAATTATTTTTTGAGTGATCTAATAAAATGGTAAGCAAACTTGAATACTATTGGTTAGTATTGTGTAGTGTGAAGTTTTCTTGAAAATCGTTTGAAAGTGTAACTTCTTATTAAAAATGTTTCTCTTAACAAAAGTCTACATAATCATAATTTACCATTAACTTTTAACAAACAAACATAGGATAATCCCACTCATAAGAGTAGTCATTTAATCCCAATCATGCCAATTTTCATAAAACAACCAACAAAGTCAAACATAAACATGTCACAAAACATTGAGTCCATACATCTCATAAAAGTTCTAGTTTTATTTAAAAGGTCTACTAAGTCCCATGCATAATCCTAAGGCGTCGATAAGAAGATCAAACAGCACCACCTGCAACATGTAGAAAATACGGTCAACTACAAGAGTTGGTGAGTAATCATAGGTTTAGATACGTACATGATAAATAGTACAACATGCGATTATATGTTAAACCCTGAACACAAGCATAGTAAACCATAAATGAAACATAGCACATGGGGGTCGACGTAACCCAAGCCCTTGGCATTTAGGCTTTCAATCACAAGGCGCCACACACGAGGCAGGCCAAGTGGGTTGCCAGACCAGCAGATCCATTATTGTAACCCCGACTCAAATAAGTTAATGGGAACACGTCTATGAACATGAACATGAACATGAGCAACACACATAAGTCCAACACACAAACAACACAATCCATAGCAATGATCCAAACAAGTTCACATATACTAAGGCACATAGATCTAACACATAATTCGCATGCAGTTTTGAAAAGGTAATAAATTTAAGAACATGAACATGAGTTTGATACGGTACATGTTGCACCCCAAAACTTAAAAGAAAAGGGGCTATGATACTCACCTCACAGGTGAATCGAGAAGAAATATAAGCGATAGCGATGCGCGAAAATCACGTCCGGAGATCACCTTGACGATTGACCGAGATTGAGCCAAAGACAAAAAGATAAGTGAGTAAAGTGATAACCGTGACTTAATACGACACGACATGACCAACTCACGACTCATTGGTGTTTTACTCAAGTGATAGTGTACGGGCTTAGTTTAGGTTTAAGTCTATGCCCTAAATAAGGTTGAATGGTCCTAATCTAGCAAACTAGCATGAAAGTCAAACTAGGTCAACAAAAGTAAAAAAAAGTCAATTCTCATGATAATAATTCAAGGTAATTCACATGTTTATCATATATGACCAGATCTAACATAACCTATTATAGATTTTATAGATCTACTTGAATCTAGCATGAGCCTAGCCAAGTCTAGCATGAATCTAGTCAAATCTAGCATAATAATCGACTTTCGATCACAAAACAAACCTTATTGAACATGCATGAGTGGATCTTATCATTTAAACACATAAAAGTTCATGATTTAAGGTCCTTTCATACAGATCTAACTTTACATGCCAAGAAAATTATAGATCTAAACATATTAGGAGGTAAAAATCTCATCTTGAGGTTTATGACACACATTTCTAACCCTAGATGACACACATGTTAAGATCTAGTCATTTTACCATGTAAAACCTAACCTTGATGATAATATCACATAGATCTGGTCCTAAACATCATTCATGAGGTAAATCAAGTTCATTTGAAACATAAAAATGAAGTCTTGATGAGGAAATCCCCAGATCTAGCCCAAAATCACATGTAGTACATAGATCTATCCTAGATCTAACATAAAGGTGCAACCTTGATGACATATGACATGGATTTTAGTACATAATAGCATGCAAGATCATATCTAATCAATTTCCAACATAAAATCAAGTCTTGATGCATAAAACCCTAGATCTATACCCTAAGAGCTTGTATAATCATAGATCTAGGCCAAAAACATAATAAAGTTGCAATCTTGGACCAAGAAATTAATAGATCTAGATGAAGAGATTATTTAGAACATAGATCTAGCCTTAAGAAGTCATAAAGGTCAGATCTTGATAAATCGGGATGAGGATTAATACTTACCGGTAAACCGAAAAGATGAAGAAAAAGGGTGAAGAGGGAGGATCCAAGCTTCAATATTCAAGCTTCAAACTTCAAAGATGGTATTAGGGCTTGTTTAGAGGATTTCCAGGGGTTTTGGGACGTTTAGGAGCTGATGGGGGCTGAAAGTGGAGAGCATGGATGCTAATGATGCTTAAATAGGGAGAAAATTAGGGTTTTACTGGAATCCATGCCCTAGACGTATCGCCTACAACATGTGGGAGCTCCAGGCGATACGCCTGGAGCCTCCTCGGACAACCATCATGTTAATTTGCTGTTTCGGGGGCTCAGTTCTTCGTTTTTTGGTGTTTTCGAGTCCCGTTTTCTCCCAAATCACCCAAATAATGGTCCCATCATGTTCATTACATTAAATCCACTCAAAATGATAACAAATATGTCACGTAACACTAATGTATGCACAAATTAGGTCAAAACATGCAATTTTGGTCAGTTTTGCCATACATATCACTTTTAAGCAATCCACCTATGATTTGTGACTTGATCAAGTGTGTGATGACTCATAATATCATGTGTGATCATAAGTTACTATAAATCATAAATATGACAAATATGATATATGATACTTGAAAACGTGATCTCCCGGTTAAAATCGAAATCGCGCGGGATTTACCGAACTTTCACCGTTTTCGTTCAAAACCTCAAATCCTTGCACATCCTCACTTGTATTCACTTGTATGCTTAACTAGTATCACATATAAGTCTCGTACATGCTCTGATTGCTTGGATTCCCGGTTAAACGTTATTGGTGACGTGTTCACGTAAAATCCAAAATAAGCACAAATCAACTCAATAATCATACTAACGAATCAAATCACCTCAAATGAGGTGTAAAACACCATAGAGAACATAAATCTTCATTTATTATCGATCACGGTATTTATTACATGAATTCGGGTCGGATATGACAAATCGGAAACCCGAAATGTTACAGTGTCCCCTACTTTTAGAAATTTCGTCTCGAAATTAAGAGACAACACAAGAGAAACAAACTAAGCGAACAGCTGCGGATATTTAGCTTTCATCTGATCCTCACGCTCCCAAGTGAACTCCGGTCCACGCTTGGACTCCCAACGAACCTTAACAATCGGGATGCGGCTACGCTTGAGCTTCTTGATTTCACGGTCCATGATTTCAATGGGTCTCTCAACAAAATGTAGAGACTCATCACTCCAAATATCCTCAAGTGGAACTTGAAGATTCTCATCAGCCAAACATTTGCGAAGGTTCGAAACATGGAATTTAGGGTGGACATTAGCCAGCTCAGGGGGAAGATCAAGTACATAGGCCATCTTACCGACCTTCTCAAGAATTTTGAACGGACCGACAAAACGAGGCACTAGTTTCCCCTTTTTACCAAATCAGAAAACGCCTTTCCAAGGAGATACCTTTAGGAGGACAAGGTCGCCCTTTTCAAACTCAAGGGGCCTACGTCGTTTATCGCATAAATTTTCTGGCGACTTCTAGCAGCAAGAAGATGATCACGAATCTAGGAGATTTTATCGGTCGTTTCCTGAATCAATTCAGGACCGGTGATTTGAGATTCACCGACCTCAGACCAACAAATAGGGGAACGACATTTGCGGCCATAGAGAGCCTCGAATGGAGCCATCCCGATGCTTGAGTGATAACTATTATTGTACGAGAACTCGATCAAGGGAAAAAATGAACTCCAACTCCCACCATAATCAATGACACATGCTCGAAGCATGTCCTCAAGAGTCTGAATCGTGCGCTTGGATTGAACATCAGTCAGAGGATGGTAAGTAGTGCTGTAATCTAGTTGAGTCCCTAAAGAAGCATGGAGGGACTGCCATAAATGCGACATAAAATGACTACCGCGATCAGAGATAATACTCAAAGGAGTGCCATGGAAGAATTTGAGCCAATATTGGGGCTCCATCGGTCTCCATGATCGGGAGGAAGTTTTGTAATGAAGTCCATTGCGATGTTCTCCCACTTCCACACGGGAATCAAAGGCTGCTCAAGTAGACCGGCAGGTCGCTGGTGCTCGGCCTTGACTTTGGAACAAGTAAGGCACTTCACCACATAAAGCGCTATGTCTTTCTTCATGCTGGGCCACCAATAGAGCTTTCGTAGATAAAGGGACATCTTATCAGATCCAGGATGAATGGAATAACGAGACTTGTGCGCCTCGTTCATGATAATCGCCCGGAGATTGTCTCGATCAGGAATCCAGATACGATCCAAGAAATAAAGAAGACCATCAGACTTGGTCTCAAATTGAAGCTCAGCAACACAAGATAATTCATTATGCAAATTGCCCTCATCAACAGATGCGCGTTGAGCTACCAGAATGCGAGCTTTGAGATTAGTCATATGGTAGGAACTCTGGAATAAAACCAACTTGAGATGCTCTTTTCGACTTAAGGCATCGGCCACGACATTCGCCTTCCCAGGATGATAACGAATCTCGCAGTCGTAGTCATTTAAGAGTTCGATCCATCGACGTTGGCGCATGTTGAGATCCCTCTGATCGAAGATATGTTGGAGGCTTTTGTGATCGGTATAAACCACACACTCGGTTCGTAAAGGTAATGCCTCCAAATTTTTAGAGCAAACACGACCGCACCAAGCTCGAGGTCATGCGTCGTGTAGTTCTTTTCATGCTTCTTAAGCTGCCTTGATCCGTATGCGATTACTTTTCCCCGTTGCATGAGGACACAACCAAGGTCTTGATAAGATGCGTCGCAATGTACCACAAATCATTCGTCCCATCAGGAAGTATAAGTATAGGAGCCTCACACAACATTTGCTTAAGTGTTTGAAAAGCGTTTTCCTAAGCAGGACCCCACTCGAATGGTTGGCTTTTCTGAGTCAAAGCAGTAAGAGGCACGACTATGCGAGAGAAATTAGCAATGAAGCGCCGATAATAGCCCGCTAATCCAAGAAACGAGCGGACTTCAGTTGGTGATGTAGGGGTACACCAACTCTTAACGGCCTCGATCTTAGCAGGATCGACGTGAATGCCCTTATCGTTAATGATATGACCCAAAATTTGAACCTCGTTTAGCCAAAATTCACATTTAGAGAATTTGGCGTAAAGCTGTTCTTTCGTCAGAAGCTCCAACATAAGACGTAAGTGGGTCCCATATTCTTCCTTTGACTTGGAGTAGATCAGAATATCATCAATGAATAATTTATCAAGATAGGGTTTGCAAACGCGATTCATGAGGTCTATGAATATAGCAGGAGCGTTTGTCAAACCGAAGGGCATCACGGTGAACTCAAAATGGCCATAACGGGTGCGAAAAGCGGTTTTAGGAACGTCCTCCTCCGCGACCCGAAGCTGATGATAACCGGAACGAAGATCGATCTTTGAAAAACAAGAAGCACCCTGAAGCTGATCGAATAGATCATCAATACGAGGCAGAGGATAACGATTCTTGATCGTGAGTTTATTGAGCTCCCGATAATCAATGCACATGCGAAGAGAGCCATGCTTTTTCTTAACAAACAGAATAGGTGCTCCCCAAAGAGAAGAACTTGGACGAATAATCCCTTTATCAGAAAGCTCTTGGAGTTGTTTGGCCAACTCTTGAATTTCCGAGGGTGCGAGGCGATTAGGCGACTTCGCAACAAGAGTGGCACCCGGGACGAGATCAATACGGAAGTCCACTTGGCGAACGGGAGGAAGACCCGCTATATCATCGGGAAACACTTTAGAAAAGTCTCGCACGACCTGGATATCTTCGATCCCCTTTTCTTTATCTCGAACCTCCATAATATGTGCGAGGAATGCTGGGTAATCCTTGCGTAAGTACTTGCGGGCTTTAGTGCATGACATTAGCTTAAGCCCACCATATGGTTTTGTCGCCATGGATCAACAAAACTGACCATCCGGACAGGGAATGCGAATGATCTTATCGAAACAGACGAGCTCGATATGATTTTTGGATAACCAATCCATACCAATGATGACATCAAAGCTCTCGAGAGGCATATGAATGAGGTCGATAGGAAAAATATGACCCTTAAAGTCCAACTTACAGTCGCGAATCACCGAATCGAGATCAACCGGTTTACCATCCGAAATTTCAACAGATAATGGAGAATCAAGCATAATACGAGGAGAAGCAAGTAAGGGCTCAAACTCTAATGATACAAAGCTAAGTCCATGCCAGAATCAAACAATATAGATGCATAACGATTATTGATAAGGAACGTACCATTGCCACTTCCTGGTTCGCTTGAGCCTGATTTGCATTAACCAACCAAGTTAGTGTTAATGGTAATAAATGATAGAGTTCTATAGGATAGAAGAAGTAAATCAAACTCGAACCTGATTTGCATTGATGTTGAAAGCACGAGCAGGGGTACCACGGGCGGCATTTGCAGCAGGGTGATTCACCACAGCGAGGGCGGGGCATGCATTGCGAAGGTGGGTAGTGGACCCACAATTATAGCAAGCCCTAACTTGAACTTGAACATTTGGAGCTTGGGCTTATCAAAGGTTGGGCCAGATATTGGGCCTTGGGCTGAGTCCTCAAAGGTTAGGCCTGACCAGCACGACGACAGTTGTTGGCGTTATGGCCAAGCAGCCCACAAGTAGTGCATTGCCAACAAGGGAGATGGGTCGGGTGGTGACAATTACACCTAGCACACAAAGGATGAGGCCCAATATATTGCTTCTTGGGAGGAGGGCCATTTGGAGCCCACTGGGCCACAGGTACATCAGGTATGGGAGCTGCAGCAGGCGCTGTAGGAGTAGCAGTCACAACAAAGTTTCGCCCCTTACGCTTTTTTTATTACTTTTACCAGCAGAATACTCAGCTTTGAATTCTTTCTCGACCGCGGGCTCGGTCTTTTCAGTGCTCGAATCCTTTTTTGAATTCCTTCTTTTCAGACTACCCGCCTTGACATGATTATCGGTCAGACGAGCAGCAAGGCGAACAACGCTGTCAAGAGTCACAAGGTTGCTGGCCCAGATAGAATCCTGTATCTCTTCAGGCAACCCACCAGCATAAGCTTCAATAGCCCGGATCTCAGGTTCAACGATTTCAGGCACCAAGATTTTCAGTTCGTAGAAACGATCGGTATACTCCTGATTTTCTGCGCTGTATTGTTTCAGTGCCCGAAATTCATCCTCAAGTTTCTTTAGTTCGCTGCGAGGACAGTATTATTCCCTAATGATTTCTTTGAGCTCGTCCCAAGATAAAGCTAGGGCTTCTTCCGACCCACGGATCCTTTTCTCTCCATTCCACCAAGTAAGAGCTTTTTCGATCAGGGTGCTGGTGGCACGAGTGACTTTCAGCTCATCAGGGCAGTCACTATTAATGAAGGTATTCTCCATCCCCTCAAACCATTGAAGTAAACCGATAGGACCCTCGGTGCCCTTGAATTTAGGAGGGTTGCATGAATTGAAATGCTTGAAGGTACAAGCTGAAACAGCAGCAGCATTGGCAGGGTTGGCATTTAGGCCCTGCTGGATCTGAACCACGATATTGGGGAGGACCTCGGCCATTTGTTTTGCGATAACCGAGGCCATTTTCCGGCCGCTATCGCCCTTACGGCGCCCATTGAAATGAATCGACATTCTGAGAAGGAGAGAAACGAGGATTAGGGATTAGATAATGATGTGATCGATAAACAAATTTAGAGTTCATGATGTTTTGAACACAAATAGATGTATATACATATGTGTATGTGTGCGTGCTAGTGAATTGTGTCGTGTGACTCGGATCAACATAGTTCCAAAAATCATTTTAAACATAACCGCGCGAAAATCACAAAATCGAGTAATTGAGATAAATCATATCGGAGTGGTTCTCACCTCCCGATTGAGAGGCTACAACCGAGACTAATCAGTTTTGGGCCCTAGTGGTAAAACATGCTTTGGCCTAATAGGTTTCAACGCTCTCGTCGGGGCGTCCCAGGTGAGCGTCCGGGCCCAACGGTTGATTGGGTTTATGCGCAACGCTTTTCTCAACAGAGACCCCGACTACCGGCATATCCACCCTTCCAGTTACTACATGTTTACCACCAAAACCCTAATTCTGATGAGAGTTGAAAATCGAGAAAATACATTTTTCCTAAATGGTACGTAAGGCACCATTTTCTAAGGAAGAGGCTAGGAAGCCTTAGTGATTTGTGTATGTGTGTGTGACCAACGAGACTCGAGGCATTGATTGAAAATAGGCACAATTAAGAGCATATAATGGACAATTAATTTTAACTAAGCATGCAAGGCATGAGGTTCTCATGCAGGACGCCTAAGGCAATAGTCTAGGTCAAACCGTTTCTAATAACCTAGATCCCTATAGCCGTGGCTCTGATACCAATCTGTAACACCCCAACCGACGGTGGAATTTACGTCGGGGCGCTAAGATTGTCCAGATGCTCACAACACTATTAAAGTTGTTATATTTAATCATGCCAATTTTCATAAAACAACCAACAAAGTCAAACATAAACATGTCACAAAACATTGAGTCCATACATCTCATAAAAGTTCTAGTTTTATTTAAAAGGTCTACTAAGTCCCATGCATAATCCTAAGGCGTCGATAAGAAGATCAAACAGCACCACCTGCAACATGTAGAAAATACGGTCAACTACAAGAGTTGGTGAGTAATCATAGGTTTAGATACGTACATGATAAAAAAGTACAACATGCGATTAATATGTTAAACCCTGAACACAAGCATAGTAAACCGGAAATGAAACATAGCACATGGGGGTCGACGTAACCCAAGCCCTCGACATTTAGGCTTTCAATCACAAGGTGT
>JBCNJP010012991.1:0-12979 GCA_039602395.1 Deinandra increscens subsp. villosa | reverse complement strand
AATAGCTAGCTAGGCTATATACATGAAACTTCGCACGTTGATGGTCACCGAAGCTAACAGTTGTTTATAGTTTGCCTTGTTGTGTTTAGGACGAATATAACACCCGTTCGATATCCAATCGTGCCAGAGCGGCTGACCCGGGTGGGGTTTGTCAGACCCAGTAGTACTACAATATATTTCCCGCTATCGTCATTAATACTAACGGTACCATAGGAAGGACTTTGTTGTATCAGTGTGCTACAAGTACTTCAAGTGATATATAAAAGTCTAATTATCTCATTTGTGTAAATCATGCATGTTAATCTCCCCCAACAGGATTAAAACAGTAAAATGGGGCCGTGAAACTCACCTTAGGTTGCTCAGCAAAGTTTCCAGACAAACAGTGAATTCAAGTAGCAAGAACGAGTCTTGTGCAAGCAATCAATCACCTAACGAGCATAAATGTGTAAGTGTGTGTTCTATAAACTATCAAGTCTAACGTAAACGATAAAAATGAAGGATTGTGAAGTCCGGAATAAGTCGAGGATGGCACGTGTGCCCAAATCCTAGCGATTATCGTAATGCGCGAGAAAATACAATATATACCAATATTATATACAAGTGAGTCGACCCGCGCTTCGCGGCGGAGCCGGGTCGTTTTCGTGGTATTGCGATTCTTGTTGTGTGCCGTCGACTCGTTTCGAATTTATTTATTGTAACGGACAACTATATAGCCATATAGCAACCAAACATGAAAAAACTCCTACTTACACAAAATAGCCATCCACCCATCTAATGCTAAACATATTCAATGCTAAAAAAACCAAGTTATAACCTGAGATAAGTGCAACTATTTCTCTATATGTGCAACTATTTTTCTGACATCTTCAAGCAGCCAAATATCCATTTCAAATCCAAGCAAAGGAAATAAAATCAATTCAGTGACCCATCCTACAAAATAATTACACTTCATAAAAAGGCCATATAGTATATGAAAATTAAAGCAATTAAAATGAAAGTAAGAACAATACCTGCAACCAACTCCTATTGGGCGAATCAAACATGAACTAAGCAACTAATTTTTGCAGGCAAAACCTTGAAACCCCTGTCCAAAGTTGGGCCTAATACATGAATTAGTATTTCGAAGTTGTTCCCTGCTTGGAAGCATTCACCAATCCACCATTTCTGATCTCCATTGCTAAAAGATGCTATGTTTGTACATAATAGTCAAGCAACATATTGACTAAGCTGTCTTTTCAATGGTGAATGTATAAGCAATGTAAAAGCTACATTATTTGGTATGAATAAAGTGACCATTAATGGGTCACAACAGGCTGGGTATATACTATATGTATAGCAAATTCAACAAACAATTCATCTTCAAATTAGTAGTAAAAACTACATTCTTTGGTATGAATAAACTGACCATTAATGGGTCATAAGAGGCTGGGTATAGACTATATGCATAGCAGATTCAACAAACAATTCATCTTCAAAATAAACATACAAAAGTACCTAAAGAAACCAAACCTCTATATAAAAGCAAGAAACAGACAAACACAGAACAATACTAAGAATAACAATGACAAAAGCCTCACAAAATAGGTATGTGGAAATAGGTAATACAAACTTACAGAATGCAGGACACGCGCAGGCAGCTGAACAATACCTGCAAAAAGAAAGACTCCATATTAAGAAAGAAAAAACAAAAACAATGAACAAATTTGGAGTGAGAATTAGGCCGCAAACAAAAATAAACATACAAAATTTGCCTATAGGCCACAAAAATAAAGAACAAAATTCGAAAAAGCAAAGCAAACAACCAACCCCTAAGCTAAAGACAATGAAACTAACTGTCATACGCCTACGCCATACAGGATCAACAGAGTTGCTCATAAAGGCGGTGTAAGTTATAAAAGAAGTCTAACACCAAAAATAGCTATATAGATAATAAAAAGAACCCACCAGCCCTAACAAAAGTAATAGTGAGACACAAATCTAATGCAACTTAAAAAAAACTAAGAATGTTAAGAAGACCAACAAATAAACATACAAAACCAACTAAATAAATCAAAGCTATATATAAAAGCAAGATATAGATAGACGCACAACAATAGTAACAATAATAGTAATGACGAAAAGACAAACAAAATACCTATTTGGAATGAACCACTTTAAGCTTACAAAGTGCAAAATTTACCAAATCACCTGAAGACAACCTGCAAAGGAAAGAATTCACATTAAAAAGGAGAAAACAAAGACATTGATAGATTTTTGACTGGGAATGAGGCAACAAAGAGAATAAAAATACACAATTCGCCTATAGGCCACCAGAATAAATAATAATAAAGATATACACGACATGGAAGCTCCTGAACAGCCATAGAGCACATAAAAGACATAAGCAAGCCGTTTGGAAACACGGCGAAAAAAAACAACCAACAAATCCAAGGGGATGCTATTAGTGTGTTGCCGTTAGAAGCAGGCGTCGTCATACGGTGATATCCAACACGTAATAGAGATCCACGCTCCACGCACAGGGTGCTATATATGAAATTTTATCAAAAGGTGCAGCATCACAACAGTTTAAAGGCATAGCATTTCATATTCTTGTAGCAAAAGGAGTCCAATGATGGGCCTACAAAAGGATGCATACCTAACGCTTTATATCATTCTACCATTAAATATTATTCTTCTCCACTTGTGTATATTGTCAAAAGTGTGGATCTTTTGATAAGATCGAGTGCTTTACTAATCTTTAAGCTTGGCCCTTTTTGTATAAGATGTTCCTGTAACATAGTAATAGTTGTTAGGCCTTGCATGCGTTTTAATTGTGGATAATTATAGAACTTATAGAAGCTGTTATTATCATTGTAGAGGAGCTTGAATTCCTTTCCCTATTATCATTATAGAGTTATAGGTGTAGATAGTCAGGTTGTTGCAAAAGCCCCATGCTAAGCGTACATTTCAAGGATGATTATTTGTAGATAAAAATTAATTCAGAAATGAAAAGGATACCTTCATTCGGGGGGGAAAAATTAGAAATGAATGGGATTAGCACCAGTTGCAGCCATAGATCTTTGTCTTCTCTATATATTCCTCATCATCTTCACCATGAATGCTAAAACTGCTCGTCCTTAGAGCCTAATGCCTTCAAACATAAACATCACATAGTTGTGAACAATGCTAGTGGCTAAACATCACAATTTATTCTATAACATCCACCATAAGTGTAACAACCACTATGTATCTGTTTCAAAAAGTTAACAATTCAGAAGCTGATCTAAAATTTAATACCCTAGACACAGTGTTGATTGGCTCATTGCAAGTTCATATACTTGTTAATCGTATTGAAAGCTTACCTTGGTTACATATAAACATGAACAAAAAATCCAAATTAATAAATAAATTTCATAATTAAATTACACACGTCTATATATTACAGAAAAGAGGTAATGAAATGAGAGAACGCACATATGTTTCAAAATATTAATATATTAACTCCATTAATGTACTTCTTTGCACTAAAAACATTGATAAACAATTTCTTACTTCATATGTATAGATGTTGAACCGCCAATTTCTTACTTCATATGTATAGATGTTGAACCGCCCAGAGTGTTAACACTTCAAATTACAACCTGCAGATAAACAATAAATGTAGCATCATCCTTAGTAAGAATATATAAATAGACAGCAGAGACAGACAGAGCAACTTAAAAAATCAATTAGTCCATTAAAAGAAACTGTTAACATATATGCAATTCATGATGGATTTCAACGAATCAAACGAACTAACATTCTAAATCTAAAAAAGTAATATTGCTCTCTAATAAATCATTAATCAAACAATGGATGAAATTACCAACATGATCACAACTTTGTAAAGCAAATTACAAAATAAGACAAACAGAAAAACAATATTACAACAGAAGATATCGCTAATAAGCATTAGAGAAAAGCAATTTGGTAAGCAAATTAAGGGGCATTACAACAAATGCATGACATCCAATTCATCCATCAATAGCGTCAACACAAAAATAAAAACGCAGACATAAAATAATCAACTCAATACACGACAATCACACCACGAAACATCTGCTGTTAAACAAATAAAAAATCTTAACCATACAAAACCCATAATATTTATATCGAACAAACAGATAAAATCAACAAAACAAAGTAAAAGAAACTACCAATAGCACATAACTAATACAACAAAAAACAAAATCCATGACTAAAATGCGATAGAGCTGGAACTTACAGAAGCACAGGCAGAGAATACGATGATGCTTTAGACTTGAAGTTCACCTACTCTGAGAAGGCATCCTCACACAAAACTGGTTCTTGACGGCGCCTTGAAATCGTAACCCTAAAAGCGAGTTCAATGAAACCCTAATTGCAGGATATAAATTGAAACTCATGAACCCA
Source organism: Deinandra increscens subsp. villosa (assembly GCA_039602395.1). Lineage (NCBI taxonomy): Eukaryota > Viridiplantae > Streptophyta > Magnoliopsida > Asterales > Asteraceae > Deinandra > Deinandra increscens. Next base: position 8,569 of record JBCNJP010012991.1, on the reverse strand, counting down.
ACCCCAATTTCGAATCGAAGTACAACAGGGAGAGATATCTTACCCAATCGCATCTAGCGGCACACGATTCTTGATTCACCACCAGCCTCGGCTCTCGCACCAGTTCACCGATTCACATCTAGACACGCAACAGGAAAAACCAAAGCGATTTGGTGGTGGGATAGGGAGAAGAAGAGGCCATCAATCTCGAAGGATGAAGCGGTTTGAGAGGTAATGGGAGAGCAGGTATGTGGATGACAGCGTGAGGCAGAGAGATGGCGTGAGGGTTTGTGTAATGGAAGAGCATGTATGTTGATTGCAGCGTGAGGTAGAGAGATAAGGTTAGGTTTTACTATAAAATCTCTAAAAAGCCTCTTATAATTAGACAAAACTACCAAAGGAAGAAGAAATGTACAACTCTTAGGTGCATTAAACACTTGTATCTTGTGCATTATATATGTACCATACGCTTTAAAAATTGTACTATTGGGTTGTGTAATGTATATAAGGTATAATTATATGGTTCAAGGGTTTCGAAAATAAATAAATATTTATTTAACTAAATGTTCGAGTGACGTTAATAACGAAGTTTCAACAAGTTATAAATATATATATCTACATAAATATGTTAAATCCAATGATTTCAATATTTATTTTGAAAAGAAACAACAATTTATGGTGAATCATAATCCAAAACCGAGGGTTTCGTGTTTCTAGTCAAAACAATGCTTTTTAATAGTTTCCTAAAACATTTTAATGTTTACACAAAAGATTACTTTGTTTCAAGCCAACGTATTGTATATGTATAAATAATAGTTTACACAAATTTCCTTTTTAGATAAACCCAAAGTTTTATATCAATAACTATATACATGGATGGATGTTTAAAACTATATTTTTAATTTAAATTGACAAGTTAAATATGGTTTACAACTAAAAATATGATTTACGAGTTTTAACATCTCAAATATATTTTTACGGGTTTATACATTCTTAAGAGATTGTTTTAAACAAGTTTTAGTTTGAACCAACACCCTAAACAACAATTAAAAATGAAATAGGAAAAATATGGGAGTCGCAAGGGTCGAACCCGCGACCTCCCAAACACAGCACAACGTACATACCACTCGGCCAGCGGCCTGTTTGTGTCAAGATCTGGGCCGAAAATCTTTTATGCATCGGTAGCGACCAGGAACGAATTGGAAAAGAATTGCGGGGTTAAAAAACGGTGAGATCGGGACTCAAACCCGCGTCTCCTGCGAACCAGACCAACACCCTAACCGCCCGTGCCAGTTTGGCGTCTGTTTTATATCCGGAACCGAAGATATATAACCCTAACCCGACCGACTTCATCTTCTTCACCCAATAACTCCGGTGATCGGAACCCAAACTCCGGTCACCGGAAAATCGCAAAACACAAATAAAATGCATAAAAATGTGCGACTAACATTAAGGAATTGTTACCTCGATTCGGAGATGAGAGGAAACACGTTTTTGACACCGAAACTAAACCCGGAAGTTTGAAAACAACTCCGCAAGTTGCTCTGATTCCTAAAATTGAGGACACCTTCGTGCTCAGTGTCGAAGGGCGATCCCAATGATGGTAAAATGGGAGTCGATGGTGCTGTGGTTGGCCGGATTTTCCTGCTCGCCGGAAAACTCTTAAAAAAAATAAAACGAGAGAGAAAGGCAGAGAAGTGTGAGCGTGTGTGTTTGATTTGTGGATGAATGCAATGATATAATTGCCATTCATCTCCATTGATGGCCTCCAGGTAACCGACCGAGTGATTAACAGGTTATTGAAATCGGTCGAAACCGAATTCCAAGTTTTGAATGGCTCGTAAATGCCATTAAATCAAGTTTTAGCAAATGACGCTTTCAGTCCCTCAAGAATTACAATCTAGGAAAACAGGTTTCAGATATTTACAGAATACCCCTCCAGGTTTTATTAACTAGAATCATGTTTGGGTAATGACAAATATAACCCCTCGAAGTTTTATAAAAGCTAACGGCTCTAACGAAAGTTAACGAAGAGTAACGGAAAAATATTTTTAATGCCGAGTATACGAGACTTGTCGAAATATATTCATTGTATGACGTTTATGAGGGAATACAAATCTCGTTGTCACATAAATCATAGATTATAAATCTATAATTGTGCATTTAAGTTACATAAAATCATACTTATAACTCTTTGAGTTACATAATCAAGTTCACATAAAATTATATACTATTAATGTATATAAACGTCACATAAAATATAGGTTTAACCGTCACATTAAATGACACAACGTTCATATAAAATCATAACGTATGATTTACATAAAATCATAAAACAAGAATATCAAATGTCAAACTTAAGTGCATGCTCGTTTAGTGATTACTACACAAAACCCTAATTGCTAAAGTCAACACAGATAAGCACATAAATGTTCACACAACATTTATTACGTTTTACGTTCAGTTAATGTCGGGAAAATGACCTGAAAAGTCGGATTGTCACACCCCGTGCCCCGTTTAGCATGGGTCGTGCCACCTGACAACGTGCAGATTCGTGAAGATCTCTCTGACATGGCACGCCCCGTGCCCAAACTAGCATGGGTCGTGCCCGAGTCTGGATTTTGCCTATACAAGCCACGCTCCTCCCACTTGAAACATTGCTCAATTATTCTCTCCTCCTCTCTTATATTGAGTCATTTGGTCGTTTTTAAGACTTGTAATCAAGTTTGTAAGAACGTCAACTTAAGTAAGAATTGGTAAGTTTTTGTCTATGAAATCTTCTTTTTCTCTTAAGCAAATCTCTAAAGCCATGTTCGGATAAACTCTTATACTTACTTGGGAAGTAACAAACCCTTGGTGGGTTGGTTAACAACCTTACAGACCTGCTTAAGGTGTGTTTAATGACTTTATGAAAACCCCTTTTTATTGAAAGTGTATCATTGATTTTCTGAACCAAGCATACTTCACGTATCACATACCATTTGTGGAGTCGAAATCCTAAAGGTCGGACTTGTGACACCCGGTCGGGGGACGATGCATGATCCAAAAGGTGACTCGCGCCCCAGGCTACATGATACGTTCGAGGTCCTTATGTCTATGTAAGAAAACTCGGCTGACCACGCAAGTGCGGGCTGAAAGTATTTGGTTGGGAATGAGGGTTGGTAATATTTTGTCACTTCACGGAAGTCGAAAGGTACGTGTTTGTGAACTTGGCTCTGGTTACGCCGGGCGTGCATTCGCGAAAGCGGTGTATGGAAGAAACGGACCTTATGTCACACCCCGGTATTTATTGTGTCGGGTGCGAGCGAGATGGATCATAGTCAAGATTACATAGAACGACCTCTTGATGATTAAAGAACTAGAGCCGTTTAAAAGGTTAGGTTAATTCAAAATGTGGAGTTTCATTCAAAGTTGTAGCGGAAATAGTAGTGAAAGTATATTTGTCTTAATTGTTACAAAAACAATTACATTTCAAAAAGATTTGAGAACATAACACCGTTAGGTGTTATGCAATGAAATCTTAAATATTGCAGCTAGGTTTGACCATGTCTCCAGAATAAGAAAAATGCAGGTCCTAAATGATATGATGTCTTGAATGCAGCAGAGTTTAATCACCTGAGAATTCATATACTAAAACGAGTCAACATAAAGTTGGTGAGTTCACAGGTTTAGATAGAATGCATGTAAAGTTTGATAAACAAATTTGATCGAATCATTCCATCGTTTGACAATTTGTTTAGATACTGTTTTGTAAATTACCATGAACCTTGAATTCCGAAACTAACTGATTATCCACTCATGATACTATGTCCAATAGTACCGCATGGCCAAATATAACTGTATGTACTCTTTTGACTATTAAAACGGAGTCAGGATTGGAGCTACCAATCAGAGCAGGGGCGTTAACCCAATAGATCTATCCACGAGTCATCGTTTCTGTTTGTAAATTAATCGGATTCAACTAATAGTGGGGTTTCATCATAACATGAACAAGCATGATACAATATGATTAGGACTAGAAAAGCTCATGTAATCAATAAGGTAACAAGTAATCTATTTGTCAGGCAATGATTTATATTTGTAATGAATTCTCCCCTAAGTATTAAAACTGTTAAAAGAAAGGGGCCGTTAAAACTAACCTGAATGCAAATGATTCAGTAAGATAGGAAAGTAAGCAGTCCTATACAATGTTATAAGACAAATTAAAATATAGAAATCGGGTTGACATCTAAGTCACTCCAATTTGGTTGGTCAAGTCTTGGAGTTATGGCAACCCGGTGTTATGATACGATATCGTTGACCTTAATGAAATATTTATTGAAAATATATATTTATTGTGCGATAAATAAAATATTATTTATTTCCATGATAGTAATTAGCTTTAGAAATAGTTTCTATTTCCAAATAAATATCATATGAGTTTAAAGCACTTTTATATGAAGAAATGACGGTTTAATGTTAAAACGAGCTTTTTGCCGGTTTTAACTGTATTTCACGTTATTTGTAAATATGACTAAGAAAATGATCTAATAAATAAATACACATTTATTTTCATCATAGAAATCATATCAAATCAGAAAATTCAAGTTCAAAAGTCCAAGTTCCTAGTTTTGTCGGTTTTGTCAGTTTGTGTCCGATTTAGCCGGTTTTGATCCTGCGACTCGTTCTAAGGCTTTGTAAACTACCAAAACACTTTGTAAACATATTATAAGTTATTTTAAGTCTCTAAAAGTGTTCAAGATTAGTTGTGGCATTTATTTATATAACTTTACAAAAATGAGTTTTCGGGCCCGTAAAGTGTCCGTTTTTTGTCCCGTTTTCCCCAAATTTAGCTATTTTCAAAAGGGATCTTGTACTAGGGTTTTTATGACTAAAAACATTCTTTATATATACTTTAAAATGGGTTGAAGTTTCTTTCCTAAAATGGCCCTATTTTATCTATAGTTTCCAAGACTTTTTAGTGGGTTATTTTTATAGATTTGGCCGTCCAAACATATAAATAAGTCGTATGGTGCTATTCATAACCTTCTAACATGTTAAAATTTTCGGACCTAGGGTTCCAATAGTCACAAATTTCGGATCTAGTGGTTTGTTCATAAAACCAAGGCACATTGTACACATACTAGCATCATAACACTTGTTTTTCTATAGATCTATATAATGTAGTGTATGAGGGGTTCAAAATACATGTAATCACTAGCATAAGCATAAGATTTACTAGATCTAGCAAGAGTATGAACAAAAATGTAGGTTATTATCATCATAGAAGAAAATATAAGTTTAGAGTCACCATTTTAACCAAGACTTGATGTAGGAGTGTTAGATGCATACAAGGAGATCATCTAACATGAAAATCTAGTAGAAAAGTAAGAAATGGGTTATACTAACTTGAGAAAAACATGGAGATGGATGGAGGATGGTAGATCTTGCTTCCTTGTTGCTCCTAGAATGCTTGATCTTCAAGTGTTCTTGTGTTTTGATGAAGAAAAGTTAGAGAGAGAGTAGAAAGAGAGAGATGCGACGGGTTTGAGAGGAGAGGGAGAGATGTGTGTGTGTTTGATGGTGGGAGGTAAATGAAAGATATCTAGGGTTTCTCCATCATATTCTATATATATGGTGTACATAAAATAAAGAAATAAAACAAGTAAGGGTTTGTTTTAAAAAGGAAAATTGGTGGTGGCGGTTTGTTGTCAAAACCGTGAGAGGGAGAGAGGGCAAGGGGATGGGGCCGGTTCATGAGGAGCAAGGAAGGAGGAGGGTGAAGTCAAAGGTGGTACATAACTAGGTTTTATGGTGGTGATGTGAATTTTAGGAAAAGGTGGTGTAAGATGATGATGGTAATAAGGTACAAGATTAATAGTCTTTGCTTTTTGGTTGGGTGATTAGTAGATGATAATAGGATCAAAGGTGACATGGGACTTGAAAAACCGGACGAATCTTAGTATAGGTTTGCTTGATCGTAGAGTGAAAATGAGACGTAAATAATAGTTTGTTTTATTGAAATCACAAAGACTCAATTACAAACTGTCTCTGAAGCTCTCTAGAGAAACACTTTAAAAAACACATAGTTAAGAATTGGTCTCTCTCACTTCGTTTTTTTTCTTACATTCCAAGCACAAGTTCCTATATATAGACGTCTGGTCCGATCTCCGTCAACCCAAGTTTGGCGGGTCCGAACCTCAGGTTCGGACCTAGTTCGGCGGGCAGCTTGAACTTTTCTTGAATCTTCACATCGTCTCGTTCAGATACTTCACATGACGCACAGATTATGCATCAACAAACTCCCCCTCGTCATGTGCAGTATCTGTTCGCCAGTTAAAACATATTCTTTGAACAAACTCCCCCTCAACTTGATGGTGGCTTGATCTTTGAATACTTGACGATGAACAGTTTCTTTCATCTTTATCAACAGCTTCAGAAGACTTGAAGTTGTGATGAACTCTTTCCTTTGAGTACCTGGCCAACATAAATAATCTTGGCGCAAAACTTCTCTTCGAGAATCAAATATATAAATTTTGAAAATGTTTTTCGTATCTTGTGTCGATCAATCAAAGACAAATAAGAAGTAAAATCTTTTTGACTTTTAGAAAATTTATATCAAAACAAACCTAAAATCTTTTTGATTTTTCAAACTTATGCTAAAACACACCAAAAATCTTTTTGTACTTTTTTAAAATAAAATGTAAATGCAATGCAGAAACAAATCTATTTTTGGTATTTTGTGAGAAAGATCACGACGCAAGATCATATCAGACATAACGCATCTAACACATTTCCATTTCGGTCTTAATCAGCATGCAAGCCAAGATAATCGCAAATACAACATTGATTGTTTATTTCAGCGTGCACCAATCATATTTATTGTTTTCAGATATGCTTGAGGTAAATTTTATCATGCACTGATAACTCGGCCTCTACTCTATCAGAAATACTAGCAAATCATCATGTTTATCATATAGAAGTAACTTTTATTTGAGATTTAAGCATCCTTGATGAGTCAGGCAAAAATAAAGCAGAACCTCAAATACCTAGCAATCAGGTCGGTCTTGTGAACATGTGGAGAAAGCCCAAGTATTTGAGAAAATAAGAAAGCAAAACAAGTTGAAGTTGTATAATCCAACAACAATCAGGTCGATACTTCCGTATACGCAGAGAAGGTCCGATGGATTATATGAAACACCAATTAAAATAAAGCAGAACATCAAACGAACAACAATCAGGTCGATCTTTCGATACGCAGAGAAAGTCCGATCGTTTGACAAAATAAAGAAAATCAAACAAGTTTAAATCTTTCAAAATGAAAACATGCATTCATCAGGATATCTCTTTATTCTATTTTTGTCTCAGAATCATCACATAGCATTCATCAAGAAGCAAACAACCAAAGATTATAAGGCAAGCTTTATGTTTATATCTTACTTGCAGATATCAGATTAGTCATGCACATTCACAGATCATACAAGAACCTACAGCCTTTAGACTTACTCTATCCATGGCAGATAAAAGTATATGCTGATGTACCATCATTTCTTGCTTTTGTCGGATCAATTTCTCAAATTTTCATTTTTCATTTCACCTTTTTTATATATTTTCCATTTTCTCCCCCTAAAATTTAAACAAATACTATTTTTTGAATTTGCAAATGTTCTCCCCCTAAAGATATGAACAAAAGAAAAATGAATAACAAAAAAAGAAAATGATCGATCAACACTTGACACAATGCTTTTGAAAAACAGGTTTTCAATGATAAGAACGATGCATTTTAACTTAAAACCACAAGTATCTCACTGTCAGCAACCTCACGATTACTAACAGGTCTTCCTGAAATACCTGCAAACATTGGAAAATAGTAAGTTCTTAAGACCCCGACCCTCATCCCCAACGATGATAGGTCGTCCACTGTCTTCAACAAAATCCGTGTTGGCCGTGGAGACAACTTTTGGTCTCCATTCCTGTTTTGGTTTGATGATTTCTAGTGAACCACCGTCAACTGATGAGTGACTATCAGAACTACTACCCAATTTTTCTGAAAGAAACTTCTTTTTCCATGAAAATTTAGTATTGGGCATTGGTTCACTAAAAATAATACCATCAAGATCAACATACTTTGTATGTTTGGCATTTGATGATGAATTGTTAGCTGTCGTAGGACAATTATTTGCATAATGACCTTTCTTATGACAGATAAAACAAAGTCTTTGACCAGTTGAATTGATGAAATCGGTTTTCCAAACGGATCAGTCAGACATTCATCATAAACTTTTGAAAACACAGGTTGAAATTTCTTTGGTTTATGAAATTTTGGAAAACATTTTGGAGAATCATAAAAATCAGAATCATCTCCATAACCAAAGAATTTATCTTGACGATAACACCTGTTAGAATTAGCAGAATAAAATGAATCTGAATTGTTACCGCCTTGTGGTGTAGCATCAGATATACAAGAAGACTCTTCAGAATAAAGCTTTTTGTCTGGTGAAGATACTTTCTGCTTCCAACATTGTGCCTTCTTATCTGAAAACACCCTCTGCTTCTTTATCTTCCTCATTTTGAATTCCTTTTTGTTGAAATCCTTAGTTGGCACTTCTTG
>JBCNJP010012990.1:0-12979 GCA_039602395.1 Deinandra increscens subsp. villosa | reverse complement strand
CTAGCATTCTTTGATAAGTTTTACCACTATTGTTTAGAACAAAATAATAGCAACACACAATTCACAAATAACAAGTACAGTTAATTAAAAAAATTGAGTATTTAATTCATCTAAAGTTTTTTCTCTGTTTTAAAAGTTATTGATATTTGCAACTTTCAAACTTTATGATATATATATAGATATAGATGACATAAGCCGTTTATCCATTTACTCCTAAAGAACCTGTGGGAGACACGTAACGAATACCCGAAGATACCAATGTGTTACGATGGTGTCCGTCTCAAATAATTGTTAATGGTTTAAGTGTACTCAATTGGTGTAGATTTCAGGTATGTTTATATATGATAGGAATTTGCCGTTAAAAATATAACTTCTGGCCCTTTATGATCATATGGGCGGCTTTGGGGTCGAGCTACAAACTATGCAATCAAGGAACTAGTAATCTATCCACTAAACGGAAGTTTCAGCTCAAATTTAGCTCGTAAACAACTCAAGCCAACTTGTGGCTCGACTAATTAGACTTTATTTTACAGTTGTCGCAGAACAATGCGAGTATACAAAACAATTACATTTTGTATAACGCTACATAAAGAAATAGAAAATAATTGTGCAACGATATTAAAATCAGAAGCCAATATTAGAGTATTAGATATTAGATTAGAGTTAATTAATATAAGCCCACGGACCCATTATGTATCTATGGTTTAGAGTTTCCTCTCTATATATTGTAACCCGATCATTCAATAATATTATTGAGTATTCCATTATCTTACATGGTATCACAGCCTATAATCATCGATCCTCTCTTTGGAAAAAGAAACCAAACTCTAGCCGTCGTCACCGTGTTCAAATGCTAGACATGGCGGTGCGCCACCACGCCTAGGGGTGTTCATTGGTTCGGTTTACGGTTTATTCGGTTTATTCGATTCGGTTTATTCGGTCTGAAGTTTTTTTTTATGATAACCATAACCAAACCAAACCGTATTGAAAATCTCACAAACCGAATCGAATAAACCATATTCAATACGATTCGGTTTCGGTTGAGAGCCGAATTAATCATATTCAGTCCGTTTAAGCCGTATTCACCAAATAACATATTTTGCGTACTCTTTTGCTAATAAAAAACAAAGAGCAAACATTTTTAACATATCCCTAGAGTTTAAAACCATAATCCGATATAAAACCAAAATACTTATAACCAAAATACCTGGAATCAAAGTACCCACAACCAAATACCTACAACTAAAGTACCCACAACCAATTGACCAAATACTTACAACCCAAATACCTACAACTCGTATGAATAAATCGAACGATCGAACTCACATACCTATGCTTCAAACGAAAACAATAGGTCGAGGTAGCAGATAGGCGCTTGTTTTTTTGTAGAGTGGAAGAGGACAAGACGATGACTACTCTTTACGAATAGGGTGGGAACGTGAAGTAGAGACGTAGAGTGAGTGGTAGAGTTATCAATAGACTTGTTTTACCCTAAAAGAAACCATGGATATATGGGTCATATTTAGTTGGATTGTGGATAAGTGGGCTTAACTTAAATGGTGTAATGGTTTATAAATATATTTAGTATATATATGTATATATATATATATATATATATATATCTTATTTGGTTTTAAACGGACAACCGAATAAACCGAATAAACCAAATAAAAACAAAATTCAAAACCATAACCGAACCATAAACCGAATTCACAATTCGGATACGGTTGAAAACCGAATCGTAAACCGAATTCACAATTCGAATTGGTTTATTTGAATATGGTTACCGTTTGGTTTGTCGGTTTATTCGAATTTCGGTTATTTATGCACACCCCTAACCACGCCGCCGCCCTGTCCAACTTTGTTCCTCCATTTAGTTTCTTTTCTATTTTTTTCGTGTTCCATTCAAATAAAGTTTTGTTACGATTCAAGATTTCAGTTTTCTTTTTCTTCTTATCGCTACCATTTTCGTGTGTATTGTTCAATTGTCGTTCGGTGGAATATATTTGTTCGTAACTTGGGTCAATCGTCGATGAATGACGTGATTATGTTGCTTGATTAGTTATTTTCCATTATGAATGGATTCACGTGGATTTTTATTGATCTATATCTATACTATATATAATATCTCTTTCATGGACAAAATAGTCTTTTTATCTTGTTTTTTAAGAGATTAGGGGGTTAAAATAGTCATTTACTAAAATAGTTGGTTTTTTACAGTTTTTTTTTTTGAACGGCGCTTTCAATAAACACAGCCCGACAGCTAGCAAGACGCTAGGAGCGGGCAAAAAAGAAAGCAACGAGACTTACATATTAATGTTAAAGTTACACCAATCTCCCCAACTAACACTACCCTTCCTACTTCTATTTTACGGTTTTTTTCTAGATAGGAGATTGAAATTGGATTTCAAATAAACATATATAATGATTAATTAAGACCACCCACATCGGTGGTATTTTAGCCGCGTACGTACGTACGTACGCCGTACGTCACGCGATGTGGCGTACGTACGTAGCGCGCGTACGTACGTACCTACGTACAGCACACGTACCGCGATCTAGTGGGCCCCAGCTGTTCTATTTTCCTTTTTTCTTTTATATCTTAACTAGCTAATATATTTAAAACTTTCAATTTTTTTGTTTTATTTTAAACATTTACTAATTTAAATAAAATATAAATAAATTTCAAAAAAAATCTAAAAAAAATTCTAAAATTCATAATTAATTAAAACATTAATTTTAATATTTTTTTAAAAAATAACGGCTATTTTTTTATTTGTCTTATTATAACGGCTAGTTTTTTAATATAAAATATTAATAACGGCTAGTTTTTTTGTATTTTTCCTAACGGCTAGTTTTTCATCACTACTATAAATACACTCAGTATTCTCATTTCATTTCACACATCTCTCTCAAAACCCTCTCAATATCAAATCTCTCTCAAACCCAAAACTCTAAAAAATGAATCCTGGTTTCCCTGGTATCCCTGATCTCAACATTCCCGACACACCTTCCCGAGCACATCAAACTAGCACTAGACATGAGTGATCTTGTCCAACTGGCGGAAGAGTACGAAGCGATGGAAGCTTCAATTGCTGCCAGCGAAGCTGGTCCATCCCAACCAAGGAAGAAGCGAAGAGAAATAAACAGAGAACGTGAAAAAGGTGATGTGGGTTTGTTCAATGACTATTTTGCTGAGAAACCTGTGTATCATGAAGGCCTCTTTAGAAGGCGATACAGAATGACCCGTCGCCTTTATAACCGCATTGCTGCCGATATTACTACAGAAGGTATGTCTGTTAACTGGCGATACTTTACACAACGTCGTGATGCTGCTGGCAGACTAGGCCTTTCAACAAACCAAAAAATCACATGTGCCCTTCGCCAGCTAGCATATGGTGCTTCAGCTGATCAATGCGATGAATACATACGCATTGGTGAGAGTACTGCCATCAAATGTCTACACAACTTTTGTAGATCTATTGTGGAGATCTATAGGGACAAGTACCTAAGAAGGCCAACCCAAGAAGATGTTGATCGATTAACAGCCTTCCATGAGGAGAAGCATGGCTTCCCAGGGATGCTTGGTAGCATTGATTGTATGCATTGGGGTTGGAGGAATTGTCCAACTGCTTGGAAGGGGCACTATACTCGTGGTGACCATGGTTATCCAACAATCATGCTTGAGGCTGTTGCTTCACAAGACTTGTGGATATGGCATGCTTTCTTTGGTGTTGCCGGATCAAACAATGACATCAATGTGATCAACCAATCTCCGTTGTTTAACGAGATCTTGCAGGGGCAAGCACCTAGATGTGACTTCCATGTGAATGGGAATGTCTATAGGAAAGGTTACTATCTTGCAGATGGTATCTATCCTGCATGGTCAACACTTGTGAAGAGTTTCACATATCCCCCTGAGAACAACTTGAAGATGAGGTACTTTAAGCGTCGACAAGAGTCTGCCAGGAAAGATGTTGAGAGGGCATTTGGTGTTCTCCAGTCTAGGTGGGGAATAATTAGAGGACCATCAAGGTCAATGGATCTACCAAATATTGGTGATATTATGTTGGCATGCATCATCCTACACAATATGATTGTGGAAGACGAAGGACGTGATGTGTTGAATTGGACTCCTGAGGATGGTACACCTCCTCCACCTCCATATAATCATGGGGCACCTCAAGCATTTGTCCATAACCTTGAGAGGTTCATAGACTTGCGTGCTAGGGATCAGCATACGGCTCTAAGAAACGATTTAGTCGAGCATCTTTGGGCAAACAAGCCGGTGTGGGATGAAGATTAGTGCTCAAGGCCTTACTTTGAATCTGTTTGTGTTTCCTTTCAATTATTGAATAAGTTGTGTTTCCTTTCGGTAGTTGAATAAGTTGTATTTCCTTTTAGTAATCTTGTATTTCGTTTAGTGGTTTGAAATTTATGTACTTCAGTTTAATATGTTATTGAGTTCTCAATTAAAACATAATTAGATTATAACAGACAACCTAAGATACTTATTCAAACTGAAAAACAACCTAAGCTACTTATTCAAACTGAAAAACAACCTAAGCTACTTATTCAAACTGAAAAACAAACATTAAACAGACAACCTAACCATTACACACACACGTAGATTATTAACCATGAAACGAGTTATCAGACGAGTAGCCGTTGTATCCATCTGAGACGTAGTCCTCTGGATAGTGTACTTGTCCATAGTACCAAGTCTCAAAATCATCAACGTTGTGAACATCTTCAATGTTCATCCCAGCTTCTGCTTCCCGTTCCAACTCAAAGAGTGCTTCCCACTCTTCAGCATGGTCATCATCAACAAATGGTGGGGATGGTGTACGACCAACACGACGTTGTCGTACTCTTCTTGCAGCAGCATTGCTTGACTCGCCGCAGTGGAGGTTGTTCATTTGGGTGATTGGTGGAGGTGGTGGTGGTTGGTAAGGTGGAGGTGGTGGTGGTTGGTAAGGTGGAGGTGGTGGTGGTTGGTGATGATGGTGGTGGTGGTGGTGGTGCTGGTGCTGGTGGAGGTGATTGTGGATGTGGTTGAACTGGTTGGGTACTTGAGCTTGAGGTGGTGGTGGTGGTGGTGGAAGTTGTTGTTCATAGCGGGTTAACCACAACATCCGGTAGTGCTCTGAGACATCTTCAGGAGGTGTGCTAGACATGGTGGTGGTAGAGGTTGGTTGATGGTGGTGAAATGAGACTAGATGTGTGAATCTGAGTTCTATTTATAACCTTTTGAAAACTAACCGTTGGCTAAAATATCTAAGTTTGAAAAACTAGCCGTTGGCTATTAAATATTATTATTTTAAATGATTTAATATTCAAATAATAATGATTGAAAATTTAAATAAATATTTATTTATTTATTTATTTTATAAAAAAAATATTATTTTAATTATGTCGATAAGTTTTTTTTTAAATAATTAAAATATACGTTTTAAATAAAAGAATTAATTTGTTAACTAGTTTTTAAAATAAAGATTAAATAAAATGGTGATGTGGAAATAAAAGGTGGTATGTGGGGAAGTACTTGATGTGGAAAAAAAATGGGTTTTGTGGTATGTGGGAAGTACATGATGTGGCATGCTGACTGGACCAAAAAGGTGGTATGTGGAGATGTTATTGATGTGGGTGGTCTAAAAATTGAGTTCCGTAAAAATCTTATAAATCATTTTTCAACTTTTATTTCCTATATAAGCTAAAATATAAAAAGAGCTAAATGTTTTTATGTTTCGCCGTTAGAGTTTTATTTGTCTTTGTTTTTATTTTCATTTTATTTTTTCAAGACAGAGAGAACAAATGTAGGTTTTATATAATATAACTTCTTATCAACTTTAATATATATATATATATATATATATATATATATATATATATATATATATATATATATATAGGGTAAGGATATATTGAAAACCCACTTGAGTTGGAAAAACCATGGAAACTCTTCAAAAACGAGGCCAAAAAGTTTTTTTTTTTCCAAAATTTTTTTAGTGATTCTTAGCCTTATATCGATCCCGATGGTGAAAAAAAATCAAAAAACCGCCTAGGAGTTTTTTTTTAAAAAAATTTCCGAAATCTGGAATTTTTCACGTTACATATGTGAAAAAAGCCCAGTTACATATGTAAATTTCGCTTCTTACATATGTAAATAAAACACTAATTATTTTTTATAAAAATATTTCCTAGGCGTTTTTTTGATTTTTTTTCACCAAAAGTATTAAAATGGGATGTAGAATGTATAAAAAAATATATGAAAATAAAAACACGATTTTTTACCCCCGTTTTGGCCGAGATACTAAGTATATGCAAAAAAACGATTTTTTGAGAATTTTTAAAAAAAAATCGAGTAGGCGTTTTTTTGATTTTTTTCAATAAAGGGGAGCTCTATAACATAGAGAACCACCATAAAAAATTTAGAAAAAAAAACGAATTTTTTACCCCTTTTTTGAAAAGTTTTCTTGGTTTTTCCAACTCAAGTGGGTTTTCATTTTATCCTTTCTCTCTCTCTCTCTCTCTCTCTATATATATATATATATATATATATATATATATATATATAAAATATTTATATACTACATTTATTTATTTTAAAACTAAATGATTTCATATTTTTAATTGTAGCATATGTTTACATTGGACATAAATTTATGGTAAGTTGAAGTTAATTGGTTTTTTCTAAAAAATGACATATGTATGATGTTCAAGTGATGAAATGAAAACTTCAGTATCGATGAGAGAATTGCAAAATAAAAGACTTGCTAGGAGGCTATCCGGTCTGAGTGTACCCTGTTTAGTCTAATTTCGAGTTAAATTTTTACCCGGCGGTTTTTATGGTTCAACCATCCATAACCACGAACCGGGCCATTAATTGAACCGGTTTTTGAAACTTAAGTCACACAGTCACGTTAAAAACTAAAATTCTAAAAGGAAATTAGGGTTTCGACTATTCGCTAATTGAACCGGTTTTTGAACTATGTTTTTACAAATATTTTTTTTTATTTTTAATTTTTTAGTGTTCAACAATAATACATTAAAATAGTATAATAAAATTGAGAGGAAAATCATGTTTATGACCGCATAGGCTCATATGCAATTTTTATTTGTCTATTTTTTCTATCGAGAAGTGATGAGTGATGACCAAAACTACTCCAATAGATGTAGCAGCTAAAGAGGATTAAATCGGTTTTATCGCGATGTAAATACGTGCTTGACACCTAATGTTCACTTTTAAATATTATGATTATACGTAATATTTTTTATTCATGTATTACTTTATTGTACCGGAAATTGTTGATAATCTTAATGGTAATCATTATTTACCCAAGACATGTAATATTTATACACATAGAAACTAACATAAATAGTATAGAATACATCATGAGAGGACTGATAAACAAACATAAAAGTATTTTTTAAGTAAGTATTCACTGTAAAATCAAACAATTTGATCGCCTCAGTTGGATGTTATTTTTCTCACCGCACTAAAAATTAGATATGGAAATTCCTGACACAACCCGAAATACAACACGAGAAAAACACAGGTTTTGAGTTAGCCTATATGACCCTTTTTTAAATAGGTCAGCCCAAACCCGACCTACTAAATAAGCAGGTCGACTGGTTAACCTGTCAAAGGTATTTAGAAATGTAAGTAGGTATGTTATAGAGATAAAAAAATATAAACATTTAAACATATATATTTTGATTTTTAAACTTGATCTCTATATATAAACTTTTAAAAGTCGTTTAATTTTATATTTTATCGATTTCTATTTTATTAGTTTTGTATTTTATCACTTTACTCAATGGCAAAAAGGTATCCATACCCGAGAATGCAAAGGGCATAGCCATGCGCTCTCGGGTGCTTGGGTGACCGAAACCCTCAATCTCCAATCTAAAAAAAAACCAACCCCACTTAAGGCAAGATGTAAAACCGGGTGTCCTCCGCACTCGAACTCATAATCATAAAGTTAGTGAGTCATCTATCATAGTCCCCATACCACTAGGTCAAAGCCCAGTAGTTAAGTCAAGTATCTGGTTGTGCAATTTAATATGGGTTATAACCTGAATGTATTTAATAAATTAGTGTCCTTTTGAATTTTTAGACGCAACGGATAAATATCAAATCCCATGGATTTTATTCGAAATCTCGGCGTTTTCCGACATCTTCATCTTGAATTCTTTATATACAAACTCTTTGTCCTTATCATCAACCCTTCGTATTTTTTTCTTCTCTCGTCAAGTTATGGTTTAGTTTTTTTATTTTTAATTTCTTTTCTTTTGAAAACCATCTCTCGATCACGGTCACCAATCCTTGCTTTCTTTTCTTTATAGATCTACGGATCTCTTCTCTCCATCTACGGATATAAGAGACCACCGTTTGACCATTAGATCTCCGTTCTTGCTTTTTTAGATCTACGGATCTCATAGCCTTGACACAACATCACACGACCACAGTCACCGGTTGGCGAGTTGCTTATTTTCTTAGCAGCCCCTCTTCCCTCTTTTGCTTTGTCATAGCTGACTAAGATGGTCACGTTGCTTGATGGGAATCTAGCCATTATGTTTATTATTCGGGAAACCAAGACCCAAAACCAGATGAAGTCGTGAAAGGAATTAAAGCAGAGTAACTTCACAATACTTTCAGGGATTCAAATTTTCTGAGCCGCTTGTAGAAGATGGGGATTCGGAGTCGAGAATTGAAATTGAAGCCAATGTTGCAAAAGACGCTAGGCGGTACCTAGGCGGCCGACTAGAGAATTAGGATTAATCGGCCTATGCCAGGATTAATCGGGGATTAATCGGTCCTAGTAAATTACAAAGATTTATAAATTTTCTAGAGACTATATATTGTAATATGTCTAAATGTCAAATATCAAAAGTTACTACTTAAGTAGTTAGTAGTTAGCACTTACTAGTATTAAGTCATAAGTCCTAACAAAAGGATACAACTTAAAAATACTAAAAACACTTCAAAAACTAGTAGTAATAAAGACTTCTAAGTAAAAAAAAAAGAAATTAATTTTTTTTTAATTTAACCCGCTTAAAACCCGCCTAGCCGCCTAGCGCCTAGCCGACTTTGACCGATTTTGACCCAGGGCGCCTAGACAGCCCGCCTAGCCAAAAAGCACTACGGACGATGCCCGCATAGTGCCTAGGCGCTGATTAATCGGCCGCCTGGGCCACTTTTTACAACCCTGATTGAAGCTAGTTTTTTTTTCTTTCTAATTTTATCATTATCTTTATGTTTTTATTTTTTTTCTAATCTTTAGCGTCTGATTCTCTCCCGCTACGACTGCAGGGGAGTATTAGAGTATTAGATATTAGCTTAGGGATAATTAATATAAGCCCATGGGCCCATTATATATCTAGGGTTTAGAGTTCCCTCTCTATATATTGTAACCCGATCATTCAATAATATTATTGAGACTCAAGGTCCTAAAAGTTATGACGTATGATTGGAGGCTCTGGAGTTAACAAACCAATCGGGTCCGGAGGTGTTAACATGGCATTGGGCATGGAATTTGATACGAGTCAGTATCCGTAATCCACTCACACATCATTTTCGTTTGCAGTTATCATTAGAATTAGTCAATTGCATTTCTTAGTCCTTAGTATTTCAATTAGTCAATTGTAATCATTAGTCTGCATGAATCCTTATTTATGATTCACTGACGGCATCGTCTGGTACGTTACTCCCGTCGGGGGTGAGGGTCCCCACCTTGTTGGGATCCCGGTGCCCCAACCCCCTGTCGATTCGGGCTCCCCCACGTCCTCCTTCTTGTTGGATGTGAACCTCCTTGACCGTGTTTTCAGGGCCCGTTGCACTACCATTAAGAGCATCCCGCATAGCTGTCGCATGGCCTTCTCTCAAGCCCTTAAAAATGCTCTCCTCGCGGTGGTGGGTCGGCCTGACTCTGTAGCCGCCTGGGTGCGTCTCCTTCTCCTTCCGCGGTGCACGCTGCGAGTTTTTAAACCCCAGAGTCGACAGGAATGTCGCTCTGGGAACCGGAAGGCTTTGCAGTGTCGCTCCATCATGTCTTCCTTATCCACCTGGGGGGGGGGGGATGATGGGGTCAAGCAGTTGGTTAGTCGCCTTCTGGACGCTTCCGAGGGGGGGGGGGCTCGTGCATTATGGCTGATAATGTTAAAGGTGACCAAGTCGCCCCTAACGTCAAACGGTGTCTCCGGAAAGTCGCAGATGGGCATTTTACTGCTGCTGTGAAGGTGCTATCCTCCTCTGGGGTTGCGCCGTATAACGCCGAAACAATTCGTGCTTTGGTGGCCAAGCACCCGTCTCGCCCGAGCCCCTCTATGCCTATTGACCCTTTTACTGAGCCCGCGTTGGTCGTTACCGCTGACCGGGTCCTCGATGGCATTAAATCGTTTCCTAAAGGGACTTCTTGTGGTAGGGACGGATTGAGGGCTCAACACTTTTTGGACAGTCTCTGTGGGGAAGGGTCTGCCACTACCAATGACCTTTTGGGTGTTATGGCCTCGGTTGTTAACTTGTGGTTGGGGGGGAGATGCCCAGTTAGTCTTGCGGAATTTGTTGCATCGGCGCCCCTCACACCGCTCTTAAAACCTGACAATGGGATTCGGCCTATTGCGGTGGGCACCATCTGGCGCCGACTTGTCTCGAAAATGGCCATGAGGGGGGTTGCTAAGGACATGACTCAATACCTCCAAGACTTCCAGTTTGGTGTCGGTGTCCCCAGTGGGGCTGAGGCTATCTTGCATAGTGTCAATCGCCTCCTGGATGCCCGGCATACCGACGGCTCCCTTGCCATGCTCACCGTGGACTTTGCCAACGCCTTTAACCTTGTCGACCGCTCATCCTTTCTACGCGAGGTTCGGTTGCGGTGCCCGGCTATCTCGCCTTGGGTGGACTTCTTATACGGGCAGCCGGCCCGTCTATACTTGGGGGACGATCACATTTGGGCTACCACGGGAGTTCAGCAGGGTGACCCGCTGGGGCCACTCCTGTTTGCCCTGGTTCTTCACCCCCTTGTCCACCACATCCGGGACACTTGCCGCCTCCTCTTACAAGCTTGGTATCTCGATGATGGCACGATCATTGGGGATGTGGAAGAGGTTGCCAGGGCCCTCGAAATCATCAAGGTTATGGGTCCTCCGTTGGGGTTGGACCTTAATATTAAGAAGACCGAACTTTTCTGGCCAAGTTGTGACGGTAGGAAGACTCTGCCGGGGCTCTTCCCTATTGGCATCAGCAGGCCGACCTTAGGGGTGAAGCTCTTAGGCGGAGCGGTCAGCAACGATGGGGGGTTTATCCAAGGGTTGGCCTTGAGGAGGGCCAGTACAGCTGCTGATCTTATGCGCCTCCTCCCGAAACTTGGTGATCCCCAATGCGCCCTCCTCCTGCTCCGTTCGTGTATGGGTATCGCCAAACTTTCTTTCGGCCTCAGAACCTGTCCTCCCCTTCATGTGGCTCAGGCTGCAGTGGCTTTTGACAACGACCTTCGCGCGGCCATTGAAGATATTGTCGTGTGTGGTGGGCCCTTCTTTGGGGACCTCCAATGGCGGGTTGCCTCCTTGCCCATCAAGCTGGGCGGGCTTGGGGTCTACTCGGCTGTCGAGGCCTCCTCCTACACTTTCTTGGCCTCGAGGGCCCAATCCTGGGAGCTCCAGGACCATATTCTTCGGGAATGTGGGGTGTGCCCTATGGACTCGGCGTACACGGGTGCGTTAGCTGGCCTCCGGGACTTTATTCCGGGCTTTGATCTTAGCGGTTTCTCTAACAAGGACACCGCCCCACCCAAAGCCCAACATGTTTTGGCGAATGTCCTTTTTAGTAAAGCCGTGGGAGAGATGGAAGTTGCCTTCGGGATGTCTGCCAGGGAAAAGGCGGTGTGGGAATGCCTTCGCCAACCACATGCTCAAGATTTTCTCCTGGCCCTCCCCATTGATGGATTGGGGCAACACATGTCGCCGGTCGAATATCGGGCTATTCTTAAGTATCGGCTTATGATCCCCCTGTACCCGAATGATGAGAGGTGCCCTGTGTGCAGCAAGGCATGCTTGGACGCTTATGGGGAACACGCGGTCCATTGCAAAGAGCTACCCGGCTTCAAATACCGACATGACCTGGTCCGGGACGTCTTATTCGACATTTTCAGAAGAGCTGGGATATCTGCAAAGAAGGAAGCCCCCGTTAATTTCTTGTCGGACCCCGCGGACGGGCGTTCCTCCCTTCGGCCGGCGGACGTCCTTGTCTTTGGGTGGCAGCATGGGAAGCACGCCTGTGTCGACCTTACTGGGGTTTCCCCTCTCGTGGGGTTCAAGGGCTCTGGTTTTCGGGGTGGCCAGGCTGCCACGAATGCTGCCGCAGGGAAGGTGCGCAAACATGAGGAAGCGTGTTTGGCGAATCAACATGTGTTTGTGCCTTTCGCGTTTGATACCTTCGGTTACCTTGCCCCGGAAGCTGTGGATACTTTGAATAGGGTCCAGAAGGTTATGCATGGGAATGTGGCGACCCCTAGTGGTTTGAACGTGGTTTTCACTCGGTTAGGCTTTGCTATTCAGAAAGGGCTGGCGGCGCAGCTTGTTGCCCGCCTCCCTTGTACTTCATGTTGAGTTGTTTCATTTTAGTTGTATAAATTGTAATAATTTGAATGAAAAAAAGTAGAAGAAAAAGTTACAGAAAGTTTTGACTCCTTCCTTGTCTTAATTCTTAGAGTTTAACCCACTTACGAGCCACTATCATTTGATGCTTTCATTCAAGAACATGCCTCTTCACAAAGACTCCTTCTCTACCTATGATCCAATGCAATTCCTTACCGAAAAGATCGAGCAACTAAGACTTCTTCTAGAAATCTTCAGATGTAATATGTAAAGCTGCTAATCAGTTGGAAATGTTTTTGGTTAATTTTTGCTTTTGGAGGGGCTTCGTCATGAATAATAAATTTTGGGGTTTCACCATTGCATCTTCTTGGGTAGGCAACTT